>JARJLU010018541.1:0-52473 GCA_030272975.1 Sparidentex hasta | reverse complement strand
ATATATACATTTGTAATGCATATATATTATATTTGTAATGCATATATATTATATTTCATATTCAAACAGTTACACACATGCAAAGTATTTAGAAAACAAGCTGCAGAAACACACACACTTGATTAGCTGTCAGCTGTCATTTTTTGTCAACTGTTTGATATCAGTTGAAACAAAAGTCAAAGTTATTTTCCTAAAATCTGAATATTTACTGTTTTATTTACTCCACTATGAGAGTAAATATCTTTGGGTTGTGGACGAAGATATTTAAGGATGCTTTGGAAGAAACCCTGATCATCTCGATCATTTTTCCCCATTTATTGAAAAATTGAAAAAGTATCAACAGATTAACCAACAATGATGTGGCTATTAATAATAATAATAATAATAATAATGAGTCACAGCTCTGAAAATACAAGGTTTTCGCAGAAGACACAAGTGACACGGCTTGAACATGCCTATCGTTGCCACTGCAGGTCATGACGTTATTGTGCTCAAAAAGTTTTAGATCACACAGTATTCAGCTTTCAAGTTGGGAGGGTTTTTTTTTTAATATTTATGTAGCCCAACGGTGGCACCACGACCACCACCACTGATGAAGGTGAGGATGAGCAATCCTGGGATTGTCTTGGTGATGAAGGACTCTGTGTCAAACAAATGAAAGTGATTCATCAAAAGCTGACAGGCAACGTTTAGGAGGGACCTCCAGGGTTGGCTATTACACTCTCTTACCTCATCATGCAGTAATTATCTTACAGATTTTTAAATTACAAATGAAGCTGCTTTGAAGACTGCGGCCACAAGGTGCCGCTGTACAACAAATTCCTTGAAATTTACATTCATTTTCAATTTGGATCTGCATGCTCCCAGTGGTAAATGAATGCAGCAGTTCAGACGGCACATGTACAAGTGGTACAGCACTAGAAGTCAACATACAGTAGACACGTGTCAGCCAAGGCCCAGCAGTCCACCTTAATTCAAGCACACCAAATCCGCTAGACCAGCTACTGTAGCTAAATCTAGATTTTTATTCGGATCCAAAACACTCATTGTATTCACTCATAGATACTCTATGAGCCAATTAAATAAGCACGATTTTTTTAATCAAGATCCATGCATTACTGCCTAAGAAACAACGAAACATTACAGCAAATGAAAAAAAAATCCTGGATCCTTCCGCCTATCTGGATCTGCACCAGAAGTAAGCACAGTCTGTACTGGGCTGAGACCTACCCTCCATCCAAGTTTCATAGAAATCTGTTGGCTAGTTTGATGTTTAATCCTGCTGACAGATCGACCAACCAACAAACAAACGGATGAGGGCTAAAACACAACCTCCTAGACCCAACTTCACGTCCAAGCTGTGTTCAACCCCTTTTAGTGTCCTCTGGGATCACGTCTGTTGTGTTTTCATGTGTTTGGAGAGCTTTTCTTCTTTTTGTTTGTGTTGTTTGTATCTGCAGCATGTTCACGTGTTTGGTAGCACTGTGTGTATTTGCAGCACGTTTGAGTTTTTATTTCCCGATGCTGCGAACAAGTTTTCAAATAGAGCAAAATGTTTATTTTCAATTTGCTTGTGTTTTCTTAAGTCATAGTGTGTTGAGCTATCTCGGCCATTGTACCCATTTGAAATTGAGAACTGAGCTGTGCAGACCAAGGTTTTCGCCTTAGGCCCTAGAGTAGCAAAAGAGTAGCCTCGGGCTCATCACTGTGTTGCCTCTAGATAAAGAAACAATGTTTTTCATATCATGGGGGATGTAACCAAAGTTGGGGATGTGAATGTGTGTCACTGTTCAGTTTGAATAGAGTCTTTGGACAAGATTAGTTATTTCTTTAAATGTGTTTGACATTTTGGCTGAAATATATATCCCAAAAGGCCGCCCCACCATAATAATTTGGTCGGGGGAATGTGGTGTAAACTTTGCTCAATTCTGGGATTTCTGTCTGACAGGCTGATTGAAATTTAATGAGGCTACTCTTTGAAAATAATTCGCTGTTATTTATTTATTTTTTGTTTTTGGATACTTTTTCTCGGGGTCTCGTGTCTCATAGAGTGGCCTTTTACACAGAACAAAGCAGAAAAGACACAAAGCAGAGCTTGAATTTGACTAGGAGCACTCAATCAGGAGGAAGTCATTACTTCAGAATAAGGGCCAGCTATGCTTTGCTGCCCGACTTCAGCTGAAAACCTCAGCTTTCAGCAATGCATAAATAATGTGCCAACTGTCTTTGATCTGTTGGGGGTGATAGCTTCACAAGCACGCGGACACCTTCCACTGATAGAAGAGCCTCTGCCCTGTCCAAATATGTGTCAACAAGTATCACTCTCACACAAACGCACTGAGGAGGAAAAAGAGAACAAAGGAGAGCTCAAGATGGACAAAGGCTTGGAAATGCCAGTGGAGAGATAAACTTGTTGAGTGTTTCAAAAACTAAGATCCGGAATTAGAATAAGTAATGTAGATGGTGATTCGAGACCTTCTTCACCACTGATTAACATGCCCATTATTTTTCTTGATTAATCACTTAGTTTTTTGAAGAAAATAGTGAACAAGGCTTTTGCTCTTTAATATGGACTTCAGTCAATTAATCCATTCACTGCATAGTTGCTGTTTTACCCTGATTTCATCTTTTTCAAGTCCAGATGTTGAATTGTAAATTTGAATGCATTCTCTTGCTTCTAACTGTATTCTATTAATTTTTATTTTATCACATATTTGATCATTCATTTGCATCAATAAGGAATATAGAGAGGACTTGATCCTTGGAGTGTAATACCATCAGTATTATATCCAAATGAAATCTGTGGTTACGTTTATTTTTTATACTCTCAGCAGCAAGGAATCACATTAATGACAGCTGTCAGCTGCTTTTCAGTGGCCGTAGAGGACACTTCAAGATTGTGATTCCCCCCAAGAAATCACAGAAGCCTGTAAAAGCTCTCTTCTGTGTCAGCAGGGCAGATTGTGTGACTGTTCCTGGACAGTCAGACACCCTGACACAGCTGAAAAGCAGGGGAAACCAACATAGTAAAGGGAGCACACAAAAGCACTCCGACAAGAGGTCAAAGCAAAGAAAGGTCCGTCTTTCAGACAGAAAGAAAAACAAAAGCCTGCGTGACTTTCAACAAGCCTGCTTTAACCAAAGTGCCCAAGCTGTGTGAAATGAAGGGTCACCATGGAATAATGGTAATATTAAAAACTGTTATAATTGCCTCTCATTTCCATTTCAGATTTAAGCTGTGAAAATATTTGACCACTAATGGCCTAGCCCTGACCGAGGCAATTTATTTAATCCTTATTCACCGCTGTCAAGTGGTGAGGGAAGTGAACAGACACTGAAAGTCACGAAAAAGCATTCAAACTCAGTTTTACCCCACACATCTTTTATATTTCATGATACAAATATTCCATTTTTTAAAGCTATGTAGCAGTGTATTTTGTAAGTCCATGAGAGCAAATGCATCTTCGGTTCTCTCTACATTTCAGGGAATTAGGCTGAAAACAGGTTGGGTTTAGCCAAGGGAACTTATTAGCAGAGCCTCCCTGGTGGTTGAACTTCCAGGGAAAAAGGAAGAGAGGCTCTTCTTCTTTAGAGTTGGCTGTAATGCCATGAGCATCCTCTGCTGGTAAAGAAACACTTCAAACACCCAGCCCCTAATGAAACACACCAGAGAGGCACAATACTAATTAATACATAACCTGCATGAATAACCCATATGCGTGTGTATACTCTGTGTACAAGCTTGCATTATAATCACCTTTTTACGTTGCAGATTGCAGTAATGAACACATGCATTACCTCAGGAGAATGTTGGTTCAGTTTCACTCTGTATCATGATATGCAGATGACAGTGTATAAAATATTTTTATGCAGTTTTCTTTTCTTCAGACTTAGACAGCGTCAACAGAGGGTGGGGAATTATGCCCAGCATTATGTATGAGCACTTCAGTTTGGATATGCTAAGGCAGTAAATAAAGAGAGTGACCGAGATTACACTGCCACTGCATTCTGGTGGAAACCTTGTAACTCCAATTGCGAGGTTTCCTTTACAGCTAGAAATAATTGTTATTACTGATTAATCTAACATTAATTTTTACTGTTTATTTAATTAATAATTTGTCTCACAAATCATTACCATCATTCCAAAATATGGATTTTCTATCATATATTACAAACATATATTATACATATATATCATATATTACAAATGCATCAAATTCACATTTAAAAAGCCAGAACCTGCAAACACCTGGAATTTAGAAAAAAAAAAAAAAAAAAAAATCTATCAATCTCCCTAAGGGCTGGAACTAATCTGATGATTATGTTCACATTTAGTCAATTATTCGTTTGGTTGAAAAAATGTCAAATATTTATGAAAGATTATGCATTACATTCTATTTTCTGAAAGGCCAAGATGATGTCCCAATGATGACCCAAAGATACTCGGTTTAATGTCCAAGAGGAGTAAAGAAGCCAGAAAAACATTCACATATATGAAGCTGGAATGAGAGAACTTTGACATTTCTTTTCTTGAATTAAAACTCAAAATGGTAACACATCAATACAGTTGGCAATTAATTTAGCTGTCGACAATTAATCGATTCATTATTGCAACCCATAATAGTTTCTAATTCCTTTTCTGTTGATTAGTTGTTTATTGCAGACCCCGGTATATGTTGCATCATTATCCATTCAACAGACATATTTGCCAATCCAAAATTGCAGAATGATTTTTCATTTGATGCAATCATCATTTGGCGTGAAGCCAAATCAATTATTTGGCAGGCCCTATATTAACTCTGTGCTGATGTATCAGTGTACAGTTTTAGTAGCAGGTGAGGAAGGGGTAACAACAAACAGATCCGAAATGTTTGAGCTTATGTTCGAGTTAGTTTGGAAAATACGTCCACCAAACGACTGATGTGTTTCTTTTTTTTACTCTAAAACTCTAAAGTTTTCAAATTTAAGGTGTTAAATGTTTGTTTATAAATATTTGCTTGTGTATCATTATCAAACACAGAGTTTTTGATATCCTTAACAACCACATAATTGACTGTGTTTGTTTAACTATTGTTTGGAAATTTCTCAAAACACTTGCAATATGTGGCAAAAGCCATGTCAGGCAATAAGTGGCCAGCTTTCCAAACAGAGTCAGTGCCTTGCCTGAGGGTCCAGAATTGTTCAGGGTTGATCACATTGCTGCTCCAACTCAACTCAACTTCAAGATCGAAACAGTGAAAAACTATATCCCAAAAAAAAAAAATAAGAAAAAAAAAACCTGCTCTATCGACAGAGAATAGTTCCAAAACTTTTTGGTTTTAATAATTGATTTACAAAGTATTGACTAATGTTCTCCAAATTAAAAAGGAAAGTGTTGCAAACAGTATTTGGGCAGGCAATAGGTGATAGGTGAATAGGTGAAAAAAAAGAAGCACAAGAACAAGAAACACTGAGTCTAGCAGCTGCGCTAACACACACTCTACTGTATTCCCAAGATCCATGGCTGAAAAGCTGCCTGAACCATGAAATAGATCGCTGGGCCGATGAAAAACCACCATGTGGGTACAATAATAACTCATTGTCCACAGATACATGGGCTCTAGCGGTAATCTTCAGATCTCCTCAGCGATGAAATATAGATATTTGTAAAAGCACTGAAGGGATTAGGCAGGGTTTTCTACCTCCTGCGGTACATGGCCTGAGTCATGCTGGGAGCACCAGGAGCTCTGTGGAAGTCTGTTAAGGATGGAGAGGATTTGACCTAGCTGCTGCATTATTCTGATATGACCCAAACAAAGCCATCAGCATGAGCCCGCTGTGGGGGGTGCGGTCTGTTTCTGTCTCTTATCCTTCCTCTTTACAAGGGAGATAAATATGACAGGGAATTTAAGTGTACAACTCATGTTAAAAAGCACTAACTTCAGAATCTGAATTAAATCATATCGTCGTGCAAACAATAAACCCAACACACTGATGAGGTCAGACAGCACAACTGGACGGCAACTTGCTTAAAAAAATTCACACAGGGTTGAGAGCATTATTTAAAAAATGGATGTCAGTCTATTGAACAGGCTTCTCTCAAACCTATTAGCTCACACCGCTGATGTACACGCACACCTATTAACCCTCTCAGTGACTTTCCTGAGTTAATTCCTAATGAAAAATAAATTGAGTTGCGCCCTACACTTTCATAACATTTCCTCCTCGGAATAAATGGGCTCCTTTATGAGAAAAGACACACTGTTGTTAATGATTTTATAAGCAGGGAGCCCACCTGACATCCTGTTTTCTATTACTGTTCTTTATTCAATTTGCAGGGCGCACTGCAGGTGACCTAACCTATAAAAGGGCACTCCAAATTAAATTATCAGAGCTTCTTGAAATTTTATAAATTCAGAATCGGCCTCACAGAGGGATCTCATACCAGAAACTAATGGCCTCACCTTTAGCTTCGCATAAATCAATCGCACCAAAGGTTAGGACACATCATGCCAGGATGTATCAGTGCAGTTTTTAACATCATAACATGTAGTAATTTTAGGAGTGTGAATGGCAGGTGCATGATGTCATATGTGAGATAGCTTTGTGGGATTGTGTGTCCTTGCATGTATGCACACACCCATTAAAGATCAATTAGTACAGTAAAATCCAAAAGTAACCGCCATGAGCTATGAGGTCGATATCTGTATACATCACTTTGAGCAATAAAATAAAGCAATTTAAATCAAATTTAGAGCTAAAATTACCATACATTTCAATGATAATAATGATGTTAATTATATTTTACCATAAAGAGCCATTTGTCAAGAGAAAAACTGAGAGAAACACTCTCTGGTTCAACGTGAGGACTTGCTGCTTTCTTTTTGTCTTATACAATTAGACACTTGGGTTTTGACTATTGGTTGGACAAACCAAGCAGTTTGATGACAAAACCATAAGCTCTCTGAACCTTTCAAGACCTTTTTATTAGCATATGACATTTTGTTGACAAAATGGTTAATCAATTAATCCAGAAAATAAGCTATAGATTAATAAAAAAAAAAATGAAAATAGCTAGTTAGCTAGTTTTTAATGTATCTTTTTAATAGATAAATAAGTTATCGCCACTATATTAGAAGTGGACTAACTGCATTTGCTATAATTGCTTTTAGTGACATTGAATCTGTTCTTTTCATGATTATTTAGCAATTATTTCTACTTGACTACTGCATAAAAACTCCATGTAAAACCAATACTAATCATTTTATTTGGAGCAGCTGGGAAAAGTGACAGTGTAAAGCTGTGTCACCTCAAAAAGGATCCCCTTTATCCTTGAAAGAGCACGAGTTCTTTCCAGTGTCATTTTGTTCCAGTCGGTGACCTAACAAGAGGTTGGAGGCAGACAAAAAAAAGGGCCCAATCAGTAACACTTGTTGCACCTGAGAACATGGAAATTTTAGACTTCTGCGTTTGAGAAAATGGAAAACATTGTCTTGTAAAGAAGTCGGGAATATGGATAGGATCATTCAACTGTGTTCAATCTGAGTCAGGACAAATTCTTTTATGAAGCAGTCAAGCGTGAAGGAAATTCATTTGTAAATTGCACCCGATCTTTGGAGAAATTGCTCCTTTTTCAAATTCGGGTCCAGATGCAAAATTGACACAGAGGTCTGAACAAAGACTATGTCATATATACAACCGCACAAGGACTTTGCCTGAGTAAAGCGTTTCTCAGTATGAGTCTTTCTGCAGTGAGCACAAAACTGGACTGCTTTGACAGTAACTTTTCACTCATGTCGTATCCTTTTTCACCCTCTTTTTAAAGTCTGTGTCAGCTACAGTCTTAAAGGTCCACCTGTTTACCATTTTCAAGGCGACTGCCATTAGAACAGTTCCAGGACTAGTTTAAATCAAATATAGTTTTAAATATATCATTTTAAAATACCAATCTGTATGTTAATTCAGCTATTTCAAGAAGAGAAAAGGAAACATGATCCCCAATAATATATATATTGATCTGTCCCTGTTAATTAACTCAGTTAACTAAAAAAATAAATAAATAAAAACAGGGTAACTAGGCCCCCCAGAGTCAGATGGTAGAAATATTTTTTAATGGGGAAATCCATGTGCACCACTATATTTGGAATGAGCATGCATGCTATAATAATAATAATAATAATAATAATAATAATAATAATAATAATAATAATAATAATAATAATAACTTTGACAACATTTTTGCAACTGCAGTATGATTCAAAATTTATCAAAATAATTATTTTCACATCACAATTTTAATTGTCACTGGTCACAAATGATGCCTTCATCAAAAGAAATGCAGTTCATTGCTATTTGGATATTGCACTTGTCATTTTGATTATAATTCAATTAACTGTGCAGCCCTTTTTGTAATTCTAGATTTTTTTGGAGGCACAGAAACTGTAATATATTTGTGTGTATCTATGAGTATCATTCAAACAGTTCTGACACTTTAATAAGGGTGGTTATGGTGTTTTCACTAGTTGTCTAACAAGAAATATTAATGTCTGCTTACATTCGGGAGTGAAGATCATTAAACACCACATAATAGTAATTTAACCTAATTATAAAATAATCATAGGAATAACACTTTTATTCTATAGGCCAGCCACTGATACAGGAAGTCTTGTTGCTGCTCTGACACATGACTGCACATGGCTATCAGATCCTATCTTCAATATAAATAATGAATTATTTGCCCTGCTACCTTGATACTGGCATACAATTCCCATTAGATTTTTAAGATACATATAATCAATAATTTTCCAATCAACCAAAGTTCTCCTTTCTGAGATATCTCAGGCCTGATAACTCTGAGAAGAATAAGCTCAGCTTTGAGAATTACAGAGAGGTAAACAACAGGACAACATGCCTGTCAACATCAGTTTAGAGGTCCATGTTGTTAACATTTCAGGGATGCTGAAACGGAAGCTGTCATCAACCTCTCAAAATTATCTGGTCTGTGCATGCTTGTATCTCTTGCCTTTCCTTGTTCATTTGCCCTGAATGCAAACTACTTCCAAAACACTCGCCAGACAGCTGACGAGAAGACAGCACTGTGAGTGTATGAAGGGAGGCGGGGCTATGTGTTAAATGAGGTGGTGTGTGTGTGTTAACCCGTCAGAATGTTAAGACACTAGACCTTTTGACCATAAATCGCTTAACCTTGCTTCACCACATCACTATTTTCTTTCTGCCTTGTGACATCCAGCTTGCGATGCAATGGTTTGCGTTGATGTTAATGTTTTGAGTGATGCTACGTCCCATTTCCTAAACATAATCTATGTCTTTATAGCACTGACTCATTGTGAGGAAGGCAACCAGGTACATTGAGTTTTGATCACTAACATAATAAAAAATATATATATTTCACATATGAATAGGATCAGTGCATATAGATAATGGAGCAGAGCTCTTGTACTGTGCTGGGATTCACTCAAGCTGATCAACATTTATTTCCTTCGGTCCAAAACCCTTGTCACCTCATCAGACCTTCACCAACAACAAAATGAGTCCTCACTGAGTAAAGTAGCCTCCAGACAAGTGAATAGCTGGCTGTCGGAAGTTGTGTACACAAACCTTGGAGAAAAATCTTGGTGTGACTTTGTACTTGCAAAGCCAAAAGTTATTATAATTGACTTGAGTTGCACATGTGCACACTGCATACGAAGACAACTGACCCCATTCCACTCCATCATAATCACACACAGGAACTTTGATCGGAGGACTCATCCAATTATGTTTACAGTCTTGACAAGTGGTTTCAAGCATGTTATCAAAACCTGACAGATATTTCCGGGGGACATCCACTTTGACTCGAGAAACAATTTAGCAAATACTAGCGTCTCTGGCCCTTAAATGCTCCCGCTGAGCAAATGGAAATGTGTGGCCACGAAAAAAAAAAACCTTGCATCTCTTAAGCTTAACTTGGTTGAAGAACCTCCGCTTGTGTGCTGGCTGTTTGGCTGGCATATTATTCTGCAAATTGTATGAAGGCTTTTGGCCACCTGTGTATCAAAAGCTATTTGGAAAAATCAATGGATAAAGGTTTTTTAAGAGTGCAGCCACTACCACTTCAAAATCACCTATACTCTACTACTCTATTTCAGCACGGTTTAAATATTTGATTTATTATTTCTCTGCAAGTGCAACATAATATTGGCCCAACATGTCCTTGGTTGCAATGTATGGGGGTAAAAGGCAAAAACATAGAGGCTTTTTACACCATTTTCAGTCCAGTCAAATTTCTCTCAACTACCTCTGAAGTGATATTCAAATCAAGACTTTTAACACGCAGAGAGTTCAGCAAGGCCAAGAAATGGTAAATCTGAGAGTTTAAGTTATATAACAACCAGGCCTCCTCACGCTGTGTTAAATCTGACTGCCATATGACACATGCACAGTCTGCTCCTCTGTTCCTATTGTCCGGATATGAGAGGAAGCAGACCCTAACCTGTCACCTGACCACCAGGCAGCTGCTTGAATGCAGTGCCAAACACCCCCCCTCCTTCCACTCTGCACCTATAAATCTACGGGAACAATACAGTGAGAGTGGGTGGTGAAGACACGCTTACTGCAAAACAACACTCGAACATCACGAGTTGTGATGGAGTTCCTGTTGCGTCCACGTCAGCAGTAGTGACAGAGAAGAGACAAAACCAAACTAGCTCATGCTAGAAATAACATTTAAGGATTTCTGTAAGCCATTTTAATACATTTTTGAGTCAATGAAGCACCCAAATCGAAGCCACCTAACAAAATTTTTTTAAAGTATTTTTTTGGCCTTTTTATGGCTTTGTTGATAGCAAAGCTGAAGATATGACAGGAAATGGGGGAGAGAAAGGGGGAGTTACGCGCAGCAAAGGGACCCGGGCTGGGAGTCAGACCCGGGTCTGCTGCAGACCTCTACCAACTGAGCTACACGGCGCCCAACCACCTAACAACATTTGATATAAAAATCAAATAGAAAATATTGTAATTGATTTACTTACATAAAGTGCTTTAATTCCTGCTTTTATTACACGAAATACAAGATGTGTCTGAAATCTCCCACTCATTCACTTTGTTTTGCAATGTGAGGTTGTTAGTGGAAAGTCAGGGACACTACTTTTTTTTCAGATTTTTTATAATTATTTACATCTGATGTTTTTTATTATAAGTATTTTGTGAAAAAAGCCTATTTTGGGAATTTATGTGGGGAACATATAGGGCATACATTTCAAAATGAAAATTTGGGCACTCAAATACAAAGGCAGATAGTAAATATAATGTACCATAAAATTAAAAAATTGTCTGTCCGTCTCCTGCTCTTACCGCCAACTTTGTCACATCTCCCTATTTTCTATGCCCTTTTGTTGGCATTTCTATTATT
Source organism: Sparidentex hasta (assembly GCA_030272975.1). Classification (NCBI taxonomy): domain Eukaryota; kingdom Metazoa; phylum Chordata; class Actinopteri; order Spariformes; family Sparidae; genus Sparidentex; species Sparidentex hasta. The sequence goes on along the minus strand of JARJLU010018541.1, from coordinate 41,084 downwards.
TTTTTTCACCCTGTTGCACTCCCATGGACCTACAAGCCACCAGCCTTGCAGTAAATGTTAGCTACCTTGTTGATTTGAACCCTAACTGCCAAACAGATTCAAAATGTACTGTGCACAGTTCTTGCTGCAGCTGGTTGCAGCTTTTAGCAACACATCTCCAAGCTCTTTAGCAAAGCCTCACTATTTCTGTCACAGAGAGCAGCAGGGATTATTATTCAATATGGATTATTGCCGAAAATAAGCTCTGTAGCAAACACAAGTTTATGATAATTACATGTATTTCTCTGCAAGATAATCTTCACAAATGAACATCACTTGTAGACGTGTAAATGCAAATCGCCAGAGGTTAAAAACTAATGCTAGGCTATAAATGAATTACGCCGTGGCCACAGTGTCAGCACCACTAAGCTTCATATTACACGATACTGCAAACATTTGACTATAAAAGTATAAACTACATGTTGTAAAGTTAGAGTTATCATAGTTTGGAACTAAAGTCCAGCAGGAAAGACAGACTAGTGAGTAGATGATCTGCCGTATTTTGTGTGATGACGTGTTTGTCTCCATCAACCTCTGCAGTCTCATTTGGCTCGCTAGCTGTTAGCAACCACCTTTTTAAAATAAACGAGCGTGGCATTTACAGACATGTTATCTTACCATGGACCAAGGTGTCTGCAAACTTTTCGTCTCTTATGCGGAGTTTCTGCTCTCACAAGTAGTGGTGGTTGAAAAATAAAAGTGGACACTACAGCACAGGTAGCCTAATACCATAAAATAGCTTCTATCATTGTCGACTACCTCATCTCAAAGGACGTCCCACTGTTAAAAAATAAGGTCAACCAAATTTACTGTGAAAGTTCATTAAGAGTCCCATAATATGAAAAACACGTTTCTCTGGTCGCTAAACATATAAGCTGGTCTACCCTGAGCCAGCTGCCAGAATGAGGAAAGCAAATTATTTTTGCATGTTCTCTGCAGCCCACCCACTGGTAACACGGTGCCCTTACAAACTGTTCAGATTCAGCTCCTGTCATTACATAATGAAAGGAGTCATTTTCATAGGCCGACCTCCTCTGCATATGAGATATCGAGAGGGGGGCGTTTATCCCCAAGGTGAAGTTCGGTGTGTCCAGCGGTAAGATAGCAGTGTTTCGCTATGTCGTCAGAGCTAGACATGCAAATTGCTCTGTTGTTGGCTGTAAAAATCAACATTAGTGCCTATTTTCTGTCCCAGCTACAGAACAACAGATGAGACAGTGGTTGCGTTTCATTTTTAACCGCAACTTGCCAGCTGCAGTTTGTGTTAGCTTGTATGTGTGTGCTAACCACTTCACATTGGACTGCTTCAGTAACGAGGGTCAGTTCAAAGCTGGCTTTGCCTCAACACTGACCCTCATAAAAGGATCAGTCCCAAGCCACAGGTAAATGTCACCATGGTTTGATAGTATTTACAGTTGCCTACATGTATGGTGAAGTCAGCTGGAAATTGGCTAACTAGATAGCGCCGTTTTGGTACGCTATGCAGTGGCGTTGAAAGCGAGTTTAATGTTAATGATATTACGATGGAGCTTAGATGTCACAGTAAAAAGTCTGGAAACGTGCAGACTGGAGACAGAGACGATGCGAACAGTGTCCAAGAGTTTGGAGACTGTGTTGGAGACAAACACAGCTTTCACTAGCTGTTAGCCATTAGCTATATGGCAGCAACTGTAACAACACATACAAACAAACTAACATTATTCAGATGCACTAACCATTTTGAAACGTCTTGCTGCAGACTCTATACCTCTTCAGGAGCGTCTCCTTCTGGGTCCGATTCTGGGTCAAAGTGGTATGGTTGAATGACAGCATCTTGGCGAGCCATAGCGACACATACACCTACACCGTAAACATTAGCGCCTGCTACCGCTAGGGAGAGGCATCGTCTCCCTGAGAGGGGCGTGTAGCCTGACAGGTGTTGACAGATGGAGCTCATTAGCATTTAAAGGTGCAGGCACAGAAACAGCCTGCGCTCAAGTACAGCGACTTATAGACAGCTGAAATCTAGGACCACGGATGGGTTTGGGGCAATGCATTTTGAATACAGTGTTGCTGGACCTCCGAGTGAAATTGATGAAAAACAGTACAATGTGGGACTTTTAAACTTGAACTCAACATCAAAGTATTTGCAACGATTTACTAAGGCCTATTGCTAAATCATTTGATCACCAGTTTTCACTATTTTAAACATGTGTACAAGCACAGCTGCTGTCAATAAAAGTTAAATGTCTGGTCCCGACGACTACAGTATGGGTCCTACATAATCTACAAATTTGAGATTTTTTCATTCATTCCATTACTTTTTTTGCGAGTGTTTTCTCATTTCCTGACAGGGGAAAACTCTACCGAGATGTTCTTTCAGTGTCAGGAGGTTTGATTCAGATGTGCTTCATTTTTGGAAAATCACAGCTGAATGATTGTTATTGTAACTGATCACAAAGTGTTAACGTGTTGATGTGTTTTCCATTAGATGGCTAAAAACAAGGTACTTGGTGAACAAAAGATTTTTCACATTTTGTTCTGTGACATATGTTAGTAAAATACCCCACCTACTGGATCGTAAAAAGGGAAATGTCTTTTTAAAGGCAGTTGCTAATGATAGGAGTCACTGGCTAAATGAGGCTGCACAGGTTAACAGGGACCTTAAACATTATCACACTAAACATGCAGACTTTACAGTCTTTACAGGCGGATTTTAGTTGCAAACTATCAAAATCAAAAAGTCAAATTAAAGCTTGTATAATATAGTGTAGTAGAAAGCCCAGTTTAGCTGACGTAAAGGTCAGGCTGTTTGTGACCATGATGTAGTTCGTCTATAGCCCAACATTAGTCATTATACTTCTGCCGATTGCTACAATGGATTCATATCCAGCTCAACCACTTGATATAAACTGCAATAATCCAAAAAAAAATCCAACTTCAAAATCCCAAAAGCATCTTGTTGAGAGAACCAGGGCTATGCTAACTTCCAGGTTAGCCTACAAAAGAACGCCATCCCGGCAGCCTGTCACATAAAATCAGCTTTCACATCTATGTGAGAGATTGTGGTCTCTCAAAGTTCAAAACACCTCTGCTGACAAAAAAATGCTTCCAAGGTTTATTTTCTAGTGGTCAGCCAAATGGCTTGTTAAAGGCCTCTGAAACTGTGGTGTTTTGTTAACTTCATAAGAGGATATTCTTGATCCTTTTATCTTCCCATGACCGAACGCTGACAAACGAGAATGACAAAAATCTCATTTTCGACCCAAAGTTGAAGTTACTGCCTTTTACTCTTGTAATGCCTGACAGGTGTTATTTCAGTTTCGGGGCGGATGAAGTGCAGACTGTTTTGCTAAAGCACCACCACCACCCAAACTTAAGTGTAATGTAAATCTCGTAGGGTTCTCCACCCGAACAGCAGCTGGCATCTCTGAACCTGAGCAGACAGCGTGCTTTGTCTCTTCAACCTTGTGTACTGAAATATTCAAGACCTCCAAGTTTATGAGACACTTGCTGCCATCTGTGCCCCAGCGTTCAGTCCTCCCATCATGGCTGAACATAAGGCCAACATCAGAGCAGATATATGTGAGAAGTGTCAAAATAGATTCTCCAGTGTACCCCGTATTGCAAATCTCAATATCGCCTGAATAGCAGTGGAAACACACACCAACACGCACAGAAAACCCCGTGCAGGATTCTGCCACTGCAGAATCCAAAATTTCCATATCCATGAGCGAGGAAAGGAAAAGAGGAAACATTTACACAAAACTGCCTCCACGCGGTCGCAGAGGTCTTTTCTCTTAGGTGTTCTTTTTTTTTACAATGTCATTGTGGAGCAAGCAAGCTCCTGAGAGGGCTTAACGAATTTCTCCCCAAATGAGAGATTTCCCGAGACAAAAAAAAAGCGGAGGAGGAAGGGTGCAATCAGTCCAGGTTTGTTCTAGACAACATCACTTCCTTCCTTACTATTAGGAAGAGTGTCAGAGCGAGACATTCAGATGTGGTTTTCACCGAGCACTTTCCCAGGACAGTAATGCAGCGCGATTCTAATGGTGTCATTCAAAGCAGCTGCCTTTCTCAGCAATATACTGAACGCCTTGCCTAAGCAATTCAAACCGCCTCCACAGATTGCAGTACAGTCAACAAAGAACTTATCATCCAAGTGAAACCATTCATCAGTGAATGTGTTTGTGTGTCATGAAGCAGAGGGCGGTTTCAAAAGACCTGAGCTACACCTGAATGGCTCCTTCTCTTCACTGGACTATTGTCGCCACTTCACATTTGAATTCACCTGTTTTTCTAACTGCCACTGCCGGTTAAATTCCACCTTGAAACAACGATTCCGAGTGTTGATATCTCTGGGCGTGGCGGATTAGCAAAAAGCGTAAATATCTGCACTTGGAACGGACAGTTTTGAGGCTTTTGAACAGAGATGAAAATGTTCAAACTGACAGCTTCTTCATACAACTTTGCTCTGTGTGGGTCAGTAGCCCAGCAACAGAAAAAAAACTAAACCAGCACCCAGCCCTGCTCATTTCCCTCGCAGAGAATGGGGTCATTAGTCCATGGCAGGTGTCAAAGAAACAAAAACGAAATATGTTGCTTTATTGCTTATCTTCAAAGGCACACTCACTATATAACTGCAGCACAAAGGGCCTTAAACGTCTGTTTATATAGCTGTTCCTGGCTACTCCTACTGGTAAAAATACTCTCTTTTTTTTTTTCTTTTTTTTTTTATGGCAGCGTGAATAGACATGTTAAACAATGCTGCATGGTATTTCAACAACTTTATAAATGGCACACGGTATCTTTAACAGTTCACTTGTTAAGAGGAAGCATGTGTACAAACAGACAATTTTAAAAGAATATCAGAACTAAAAGCTGGCCATTTTGAAGGCTTTCGATTGGCATCTATGAAATATTTCTGTTCGCTTTCTTGTTCTTTTCAACAAAACAACGACTCACAGCCACTGCATATGACCTAATAATGCAACAGTTTGTTCTTATCAAGAATTTGGTTGTTATTATTAAAAACTGCTTTAAGTATGCCTAGATAAATCAAACAGACTAAAGATTCTACTATCTTTAGTCTATAAACTGGAATTGAATCATGGGTGAAACTGTTTGTCTGACGAACACAGAGATGGCTGCTGAAAGACACACAGCGCTGGAATGTGTGTGTGGATTTTGTGTACAGTCGTTTGCGGAAGGGAGGGGGTCGTCCTTCCGTGAGGTTGGTCGGCGTTGTTTTGGCCTTTGTTTACATAGTCCTGACTCTACGTGTTCGAGGGAGAACAATGGCGCGAGGCTAGCAAAATTATGACATTAATCACAGTGTCAACACAGAAACAGAAAAATTAGTGAATTCTGTTAATGAAACATCTTTTGTATTAGATCTACAGTGGAACCTGCTAAGAAAGAGTCTTGTGGGTGCTTTGTGTTGGAGTGGGTGCTGGAGGGAGGGTGAAGGCTGCATGTTTTTGAAAGCAGATTAAAGATCAGGACAGGAAGGGCCAGGTTTAGGGAAACAGGAAAACTGATGCAAGGAAATGGACGACGTCACCAGCCAGCCCACCACAGCCTGTGCTAAAAGTAAAATCCAGACCAGGCGCAAGTATGGAGTCTTTGCTCAAGTCGCCAATGAAACTTGTACTTTTGACAGGTACGTGAGCTTATCTTTGCTCTAGCACATCAGCAGGTGTCGTACAGGGAGACAGTAATAGAAGTACATGTATCGATGGGGTCTCCATGTTAACTTTGATGGGTTTTGGGCTGTGAGATGGGGCCGGATTTGAGACGGATATAAGATTTGTAAATAAATTTAAAATGTTACGGATTTTTTTTTTTTTTTTTTTTAGATTTACATGTGCTTTATTTCTGTTGCTACATGAGTGTTTTAAACTTGAATATACTGTAGTTCAGTAATGAGGTCACAGGGCCCTGTCACTACATGAGATTAAAATACAAATTTGACTGGAACTGAGCTTGCTAAAATAATGAATAAATAAAACAGCAGTGGTGTCACAACATGTTTTGGACAATCACAAATTTAAGCATTTTAACATGTTGTGCTTGTGCTACTTTTAATATCATATTTTAACGCTGGCGCTGTTGTGTTCGCAGCATGGCTCTCCAGTGTGATGGATCCATGCAGCCTCTCTGACATTTGCGATTCTTGTCACCAACTTGCAACGTGCAAGGCCCTGAATGGATCAAACAATGCCTGCTTCTGCAAACACGGATATACTGGAGATGGGACAACGTTTTGCAAGGGTGAATATGAAAAAAAAACAAAAAAAACATACAAGCCACCTATATGTTCCCGAGTATATACAATGAAGCGAGACAGCTTGCTTGTGTGTGCAGCTGTCTTGGAAGCCTTGACTGTTTGCTTTTTGTGACTGCTCATCGTAAGCAGACAGAAGCAGTGGGCCAACACTGGTGCACACACACACACGTGGGTTAATTTGACCATTTTTAGAGCGTGTGGGTTGACTGTGCAGTAGAATTAAAGCTTTACCCAATATCTAGTTATAGTACAAACCCTTCAGTTTTTATTGATGTTAAAAGGCATACATGTGAACCTAACAGAAATCATATCTGCCGGGATTGGTTGACATGTTTGCTACACAACGAACATGCTGACTTGTTTTAATGCTCAGTGTTACAGGCAGCACATTGCATTTCCACAGACCTACGAGGGAATCACCTTCCTCAGTGATCCAACAAAATATTTATCATCTAATTTAGCTTTTAGGTCTTTTGATTGAGCTTAATAACGATTTTGGCTATTTCAAAACATGAAGGCACCATGAGCTAAAGTTAGATTTGTTTGTGTTCTTACCCTCTTTTAAGAGGCTGTATTTGGACCAGCGACTTTGGAAGTTTGGAGCTCGCATTTCTTCTTCCAATTATTTGGCAGCTCACCTCACTGAGAGCTAATTACAGAGAAAACACTGCAATCGGAAAGAGATACCTCCACCGTACAGCTTTATTAGTAACACTTCTAATAGCCAGCGTTGGCTCTCAGTCAGCCGTGTTTCTCCTGTTGTGTTTCTGGGTTGTTTGGAATTCCTGGAACAGTTTTTTGTTTCCAGATCACAATCACAACAACAGCCTGCATGTTTCAAGGGGCCAGAAGTTAATCAAAATATGAGAAGTACGAACTCTGCAGCAGGACTATAAAGTACTGTGTTAGCAGAGTTCTAAAATACGAGTAGATTTACATAATAATTAGTTCATCTGGTGTGTAAGTTAATTTAATGCCAAAAAATCATGAAACAAGATGCCATGAATTAGGTCCTGATGTGCTGTCCTTTTACGTCCTTTTACTAGAAAGTTACTTTATGAAAAAATATTTAAAAAAAAAAAAAAAGTGTATTTATTTCATAGAACTGATGAGCTGATCCATTCTTTGTTTTCTTAATAAAGATAAACTAGAACCAGCAGATCACATACCTGCCCCAGGGCCCAACAGTCCACCTCAGTTCAATCAAGCCTTATCCAATATAAAATCAAACCCATTCAAAACAACTAGATCTGAATTTTTATAAGAATCTGCCTCAAATTTAATCGCTTATAGAAACCATGTTAATAGAGATTAACAAAAAAAAAAAAAAAAAAAGCCCTATCCTGCCTTTATCTAGATCTGCATGGTGTCTATTCCGGGGATCTATGGTGGATCTTCCATCCAAGTTTTGTGGATATATGTTTAATAGTTTTCTTGTAATCCTGCTGACAAACCAACCAACGGAACCGATCAACAAAGAGACGCCTCCTGGGCAGAGGTAGAAAAAAACTTCAGGATCCACTGAATACTCAAAGATAAAACCAAATCATCAGACTGACTCATAAAATATGTGGGTGCAATGTTGTGCGCAGCCATGGCGGTTCAAGGGTCCTGTGTGTCATAGAGGTATTTCCCTTTGGATACAGTCACCTCCCTCATCAGAGCAGAGGATTTCCCCTCCCAGACAGCTTTTGTGCAAAAGGTACACAGGGGAGGAAGAGCACAGTGTCCATCATACCTCGACAAGGGAAAACAACAGTGGAAATTCTTACTGGGTCATTTCCAAAAAAGAGGAGGAAAAAAAAACCTGGCAGACGAGAGACGTGCAAAGCTGGAACAGCACTTTTCTACTATGTGTGGGCCGCAGCCACATCCTCAACTCCCCAGCTGCTCTATGTCTAGTGCCTTTTAAAAACTGGGTGACAGGATGAAGAATATTCTCAAAATCAAACACAACAAAAAAACAACTGCTCATCAATCACAAACGTGAACAATCGAAACTGGATTAGAAGTCAGAGGCTTTACTCGGGACTGAACATTTTGAAGCCTGAGACACACAACACAAGTGAGCTGCAGCAAGGGTCGGGATCAGATTTCGGCATTCTTAAATAACAATCTAATTTCGGAGGACAGTTTGACTGAGTGGGGATCGTACAGGGTTAGTTTTGACACGTGGATTGAAATATGAAAAAGTAATAATCCTACCGTATCATCACTGGTGAATTTATGACCAAATACCAGCTCTGGTATCTGAATTTGGAAAACAGATGTTCATGTTCAGAACTGCTGCCACCATGTCCCATTAATGTCAAATGGCAATTTTGGTGATTTAGGCTGTAAGTGAGAGACAACTTACCACCCTATTCTAAATTAAAGGCTTAACATCAGTTAAAAGGGGCAAAATAAGAGTTTTCTGGTAGTTTGGCCATTTTGCATAACGCTCAGGAGTCAAGAAGGTGTTTATCTTAAAGAGAATTCACTTTCTTTACCAGCGGCAGATGAAAATTGCAAATCCGACACGAGACATGCATTTTTTTTTTTCTTCGACTACAGCTGTGATAATCTCCAAATATCTCCAACAGGAAACATGCTACATGCTCAGGGCATGAGTGTATTGAAAGGCTTTATGGGAAATGTTGAAAAATTAAGTTGAAGGGTGCATGGTAGACTGAACCAAAACGAAAGTGACATTTTTCAGTTTTCAGTCTTTAAGAAAAGGTGATAAGATATACAACATTGTTTAACTCAAAGCTGCCATATGTAGTTTTTGGAAAGAGGTGAAGAAAAAAAATTTCAAGTTAAAAACAATTTCATACTGTTTTACTTTTATATTTGCAGTACCAATACCACCATTCTCGCTTAAACAGTGAGGATGCTTTTTAAATTGGAAATATATGAAATTAACATATCTAAGATTGTATTTATTGTCACATTTCTATTTTTAAAACTACATAAGGCAGCTTTAATTTAGTAAATGTTTGTAAATTGCATTGCAAGTATGTTTCATGTCCTTTGCTCATACAACTTTCCTTTTTTTTAAAAAAAAAGCAGCCACAAGTTTGTTTGTTTTTTTGGTTTTTTTGTGTTTTTTTTAATAACCTCGCTTTCTCTAGCAGCTAACCCAGTTATCTTTCTAATCCTTGTCTTTTGCACCACAGATGACAACGAGTGCCAGAACGTCACCAACATCTGTGGAGACCGGGGGAACTGCACCAACACAGAGGGCAGCTACTACTGCACGTGCGTTTCTGGATACAATTCGACAGGACCGAACCAGTTCCAGCCCAACGACGGCACCGATTGCACTGGTATTGTCCGCTTCACTCACTCAGCAAATGTTAAAAAGCATTAGTTTGGTTCACACGCCATAATGATCAGTTATTTATTATAATCTGTACTGGTGGAGGGCCTCGCATGCAGCTGAGCAAGCTACGATTTACATGAGCGAGTGTGAACAGAGTTCACACACAGCTGGGAGGGTGTCAGGACTGTACGTGTAGCTGCGTCAGTGTCTGTGAACTGTTTTCTCTTTCACTATGCTGCGGAGGATAAACATGTTTGCGGTGATCCCCCCCCCCCCCACCTCCCCTTCGGCCTTTCACTTCCTTCCCATCTACTATCCTAAGTAAACCACCTGAGAGCTTTTGTTCCATTTGCCATTGGGGGAGCAGCACCTCTAACCCACGCTGCTGCATTAAGTATTCCTGCAGATTTCCAACTGGGTGGCAAGCGCCGCTTAATTCGGTGCAGGAGCATGTAGCTGATTTAAGGGATTGATTTATGAATATTCAGATGTGTAATATGCATGCAGGAAGTGCAGTTTCTCTCCCCAAATCAATTATACAGAGTATTAAATGTAATGAGTGGGGCTCCTGAGCCCACATTCTTTATTTGTGGGATCTTCGTTTCACTTCCTGTCTTGTTTTCACTCATTTTGAGGTAGACATACTTTGCTGACAGGATTGTTAGTGTCTGTATTTATTTTCTCTCAGTTGTGTTGAGAGTGGCACTTTAATCATATTGTGTTTATCTTTTAATCACGGCAGAATTCTTCATTTGCATCTTTCAGATATTGATGAATGCAAGTCAGGACAGCTCTGTGGACCCAACTCGCACTGCCATAATACGAATGGATCTTTCTATTGCACCTGTCAGCGTGATTACGTCCCTACTTCAGGCACTAAGCACTTTCATCCAGAGGGAGGTGTAAGATGTAAAGGTCGGTATGAGGATGGAACGCCTCACACACACGTACACACACACACACACGGATGACACGCACTGGTTCTTACATCCAAGGACATGCATTTCTCTTCGTTTCTCTCTGAGAACAAGATGATTTCAAACATCTTTCCAGGGGAGGATCTACCATGCAACACATCAAGTGAAAGTTGCAATCTTGAATTTCCTGATGTTTTAAGCGATGTTGATCACAAAGCGAGCCATGTGATGTTATGCCAGCACAAGTTTTTAATGCCATTCAGACTTTAATGTAACAGCTTTCACCCTGGTGGAAATTATGGAAATGAATTAAGCAATCAAAGAGATTCTTTTGGTAATTGTTGTTTTCCAGAGCACCCCCAAAAATACTGCCATGACAACATCGGCTGCATCACACAGACTGTCAACAAAACACTTGAATATGTAAGTACCCCTCCCCAGCAGCCCAACCAAATACAGTATGAATAGATGTGATGACACTGCCCTCTGTTGGAGAGAAAAGAGTCGAACATGATATGACACTGAACTACAACACCAACCACTGTCATCCAACTGCCACCTGCCGTGGCAGCAGTTTCAGGCCTGCACCTACGTCATACCACCTACAGGCAAGAAAAGCAACGGCTAGCAACAGCAAATTTGGCTCATAAGAGACCTGCATGCAATGGGTGTTAAAGCTGTTTCTTTTTATTTTATAAATATGATTTTTTTTAACTAGAGCATGTGATATTTTATGCAAAATATTATGATTATTGTGTCCATGCGTACCCATGGTGACCATTTATCAGTAGTACCCAAATGTTATACTTGAGAAAAGTACAGATATTGTGTTTAAATATTACTTTGGTAAAACTGAAAGTCATCTATAGAAAAAGTACTTGAGTAAACCATTGATTAAATGAATCATGATGACCTTTATTTATATAGCAATTTCTCAAAAATAAGCGTACAGCGTGCCTCACAGACGTAAAAACTTTTTTTTTTTTCTTTTAAGAGTCTAAGTAAAGTACAAGAACGAAGAATTGTTCCCATGGAGATGAAGACTATATCACTCATTAGACTTATACTGAAGATTATGCTCAGTTGATAGATGTTTAGAAAAGGAAAAAATTAAATTGTTTAACAAAAAAAAACATTTGCTGCTTTACATTCTCAGATTTCTGGTCCAGATGAGCATTTTACAGTGTGATTCCAAAATACACACTCCAACAAAAAAGAAAAAAAAAAAAAAAGAAAGAAAGAAAACGGGGAAAAAAACTACAACACTCATTGCCTGCAGGCAGCACAAGTGTTAAAATTCCATTAGCTTCCACTTTCATTATTTGGAGGAGGTGATATTAACATGTTAAACTGCTCCTGTAACTCTAATGTCCTTTAGTTGAGGTCTGGTCGAAGAATGACCAAACAGCTCCTCCTGGTGGAACCTCCAGCTTGCTAAATCTGTGTGTGCACATTATTAAGATTGAGAGTGAGCTGCTTACCAACCAGCTCCGTCTGAATAGAACAAAAAGACATTTTCAGTATATTAATATTTTTTTTCTCATGCTTTGATGTAATGTGAGAGCTTTACAGGATATCATTCAATACTCTTTGTGCTCCTTGTAAACATCCTAGATGAGCAACCTGACCGAGCCACAGAGTCTGTTGAGGGAAATTGCCAAGCGGACGTCTGGCGAGCTAACCTCAGTGGAAGTGATTGCATATGTCGAGGTCTTGTCTCGATCCTCGTCAACACTGGCTGCAGGAGAAAAGGATTACACTGTCAAACCATCCTTCATCAACTCGACTCTTACAGTAATCTTTGTTTACCTCATTCAGCATTTGGACCTCTGCCTGAACTGCAGTTATGCTTTGAACTGGTTTAGGGAGGGGGGAAAAAAATAGCACCGCATACAATCTAGATCCTTTCTATCATGACCTTCAAGAGACTTTTGTATTGAGGCTGCAATCACATAAGAGAGGAGAGAAATATTTGTTACTGTGTGTTCACAAATTGCAAAAAAATTCACTTCATATCTCGTGATCACTGAAACATAAAAAGAGATAAACATATATCAACTTAACGTTCTCATCATACCTTATTAAAAACAAATGCAGCACGGACATGTGTGACATGTACTTTCAAATCTTCCTTTTAACAGAAATTAGTGAAAGCGGCAAACAACTTGGTGGAGAAGGATGAGCTGGTTTCTTGGAGCAGAATGAAAGAAGAGCGTCGGGAGCATACCATCACCAAGCTGCTGCACACCGTCGAGGAAAGCGCTCTGACACTGGCCAACAGCTACAAAACTCCAACTGAGCTCAAAATCAAAGCCACTGAGATGGGTGAGGGAATAAACAACAGTGAGAGTTCTCACAAATTCAGAAATATACACTACATTGTCCTGCTGTTTATTCCCACCGGAGTGCAGGAAAAGTCAGGATAAATTGTCAGTTTCAAACTTGATCACTCCTTCATATCGCTGACAACTTTTGTTTCTCCCCCTACCACAGAATTGAAACTCGTCACTTTCGATGCTCGTCACACAAAAGCGTCTGTGTCTGCTTCGATGGCAGGAGATCATATCAGTCTGACTCCAAAACTGAGACCAGAGGAGGACAGAAATGGTAAAAGAAGCGGTCTTCTTAATAATTAGAGGGTGGTCGAATAGGAATACTTGTATGTTGGAGTGAACAGCCAAACTGTTTTTCCATATGTTGCCCAATGCCATATCGATTTTGATTAATTAACTGATCAATTTCATCGAAAAATTGGGTATTCTGAGTTCTCTTTCTTGAAGGTGCAGCATGTAAAAATGTGCTTTTGAATAATTCTAAAATTTCAAAATTAAGAAAAATGATTGACTGAATGCCGAATGAAAGTTACAGTGTTGATGTTATATCAGTGTAATCTATGTATTGAGTTGCAGAAAAATCTGCTGAAGCCAATTCGTAACTCAAGTGATGATAGTCGGATTGTAAACAACACCAACAGTCCCCCAGTGCTCCCTGTCCAAGTAAAGTCAGCTAAAAGTTTAACTAAGCTGACAAAGTTATAGCAGCTGCAGTTAGCAGCTATGACTGGAGTTTTTGGAGTGACTATTTCATTCATTTACTGTAGCACCTTTAATACCATTTAAAACATGTATTTATTGCAAATGTCTTTGGGGGCATATCTTGAAATATGCTCCTTTAGAATCACATATCAGAATGAGTCAGCCTTTTCCAAAAACTGCAAGTCTATCTTATACACAAGCAGCACCGTCTGGACTGGAAATGATCGGGTTGTCAGCATGCAAAAAAAAAAAAAAAAAAATCTTCATAAACCTTTGTATTACGAGATTGAATTTACATGCAGAAACATATCAAAATCATTAATGAAAATGTACAACATCAAATAATTTTTATTTGCCGACTAAGTTGCTGTCAGTGTAGCACACTGTTAAATACACACATTTAACTCCACACAGTTCAGAACTTCACACAGACCGTGAATGTAAACCTATCATCTCAGTATAGTCTTTGTAAAACCTTTTTTTTTTTTCTTCTGTCCATCAGGAAGTGTGTCAGTGGTGTTTGTGCGGTATGACAGCATCGGTGACATCCTGAAGCCGAGCAGCGACCCGGGTGTCACCGACTACTCGCGGTATGCAGGAACTGGGGAAATCACTGTCAACTCCCAAGTCATCGCAGCGGCCGTCAAACCTGCTGACGTTTACCAACTTGACCATGTCACCTTCACTCTGCGACACAACGAGGTAAAGCCTGCACAGAGTGCTGAGGCTGGCTGCATTGTTTTTTCCACCTCTGCACTAATGTTGTATACCTCCAGTGACGACGTGGCAGTGGTAGCTCTGTGGGATTTTACAGATTATTGTGGGTATTTATCCTCAGTAGCTGCATTTAGTTGAGCAGCATTGAAGTAACTCAAGTACAATCTGTCTTTTTTGACAAATCTGAATCTAAGGGAAGATGTCTCGATACCTTAAACCCATACCCCCTTTATTCTGTTATATATGAGTAATTTAACAGCATTAACTTCCGGGAGGATCTTGTTCAGTTTGAACAACAGTACCCTGTCATATGAATCTCTGTCAGAGCTAGTATTGTTTCGGAATAGCTTCCTTATTTCCAGACTTGAAACTTGAAACTTGATAACAGCCAGAGTTTCCGTTCGAGTCAGATTTAAACAAACTCACATGGGACGAACAGTCGTGGGATGTTTTATGATATTTTAACGTTCGGCACTTTGTTTGTCTGCAGTGACCTCTCAGTTAAGGGAAGAGGGAAAAGGGGGATAGATGATGGGGGAAAGCGAGTAATGAGGGAAATAACCCTAAAAGTTAATGTACTGGTATTTTCTTTTAAGATAATTAAAATGTATGAGAAAGTAAAATCATTATTTTTGTTGGACCCTTGAGGCCTGAGCCTAACAAAGGAGGTGTTGATTTATGTTGGGCAGTGAGAAGTCCTGCGTAAATTGCCTTTAAAGAGCAACAATCAATAATTTGGGCTCCATTTTTGGGGCAGGTACTTTCTTTTTTTTTTTTTAAAGTATTTTTTTGGCCTTTTTTCGGCTTTATTGATAGACAGCTGAAGAGTTTGGACAGGAAACAGGGAAAGAGACGGGGAGTGACACGCAGCAAGGGGACCCGGGCCGGGAGTCGAACCCGGGTCCGCTGCAGGGCCTCGGCACATGGGTCGCGCGCGCTACCGAGTGAGCTATACGGCGCCCCGGGTCAGGTACTTTCTGCTGGGCGGTGTGGTATTTTCCCATGATGCACCAGAGTTAGATTTATTTTTTTCTTGCACATGTTCCTAATTTTTTGACACATTCGTTTAACAGAAGATTCTATGTGTACAGATTAATATTTTGCTATGATAAAAATCCTAAGCCAACTTGGAATCATATAATCATACATCTAATTGAATGCAAACATAATAAAGATTTACAGTAAAGACAGTCTAGTAAAGACAACCTAATTAAATTGAATTGACAACAACATGTTTTTAAACGATTTTAATGTTCACAGAATAATGTTAATTTTTATTGCAACTGTAGTGGTCGTTTGGATCGTTGTAATTCAAGTAAAACTGCACATAATAATCTATGGACAATATTTCGCCTCTAATGATCAAAATCTGCTCTTTTTCATTTTATTCGGCTGCTGAACATTTGTACATCCCACTGAGATTCCTTTTCTACAGAAAGTGACCCACCGCTCCCTTGGCGCATTGTGTGCTGCACACATGGCTGCACTTAATGCCCTGTGCTATTCAGATTGACCCAAATTATCATTCATGATAATTATTCAGAATTTTATTTTTAGTAAGTCATGAGAATAATAAGAATGCAAATC
Source organism: Sparidentex hasta (assembly GCA_030272975.1). NCBI lineage: Eukaryota > Metazoa > Chordata > Actinopteri > Spariformes > Sparidae > Sparidentex > Sparidentex hasta. The sequence continues at coordinate 25,217 of JARJLU010018541.1, read as the reverse complement.
ACAGCAATTCTCGGAAAATGTATGAAAATGACACTAAAGTAACAACAACATTTTGATCAAAAGATTCCAAGTATAATTTCTGGATCTATAATTCAATTCTGAATTCTGCGCCATCTTTTTTTTTAACCCTGAGTGGTGCATAACAAAAACTAATAAAAAACAGCACCATCCACATTTAACAGCGTCTCCGTACCCTCTCTGTCCCCTGAAGCCCATCGACACAAAAGCTGATGTGACCAAGTGCGCCTTCTGGGAGTACGAGGCGGACAGCCTGCAGGGCCGCTGGGCCACCCACGGCTGCAATACCGTCCACGTCAACAGCAACGCAACCACCTGCACCTGCACTCACCTTACACACTTTGCCATCCTCATGTCCTCCGGACGGGCCAACGTGAGTGATCTTGCACCAAAAGTGCAACTTTAATAGTGCAAAAAAAACTTCTTTCTTTTGTCTGCGTTTTTTTTTTTTTTCTGCTATTTTTTGTGCTTTTCTCCAACAAGGCTTCTGATAATTTATTACAATGATTTTGAAGGAAAGTGTTGGTCATGGTGAACATATTTGTTTTCAAAGAAGGCAAGAATTAAACCTCATATTTGGATTCTGCCAATAGTATTTTTATCTAATATTGTTTTAATTTCATCTTAAGAAAAATATTCTATACAAACAAAAGATATGGGATATTAAGCCTCAGATCTAAATATAATTAGAATGATGAATAATTATTATAACCTAGCAAATATATAGTTTGTATAAATCCAGCCTTGTTGTGAAAACTTACAGGGCTATTTAATTCTTTCGATAAGTGTTTTTTGACTTTAATGTGAATTCTCTCTTCTTCCTCTTTTATTTTTAAACAGAAACACTTCTAAAAACTTAAACCACTTAAACCAAAAACAAGTCTGTGAGGGATTGCAGCTCCCCACGGCAACATGACTCGCTGCGAATATTGAGTGGCAAAGAAAGAAAGAAAGAAAGAAAGAGATTTCCACCCACCACTTACACTCAAGATACACACCACACAACTCTTCAAATAATCCTTTAATAGAAGGGAAAAGTCAAAATAATAAACAATAACAATTTGTCTGCCCTTTATTTGTAACAGCAACTGGCTTATATGCAATACAGCAGCAGAACTGACCCTGCATGCCTGCAACCCAACATACTGCCGTAACACCAGCGTATTCCCAATGCTACATCAAGTGATCCCAAGCAGAAAATACAACAAATTACGACTTCAGCATACCATGGAACTGTGAATGAAACACTTTCCCTTTCCATTTGCTTCTCAGCTGGTGGCCCACTATACCATCCTGACCCGGATCACCCAGCTGGGGATGATCATCTCCCTCATCTGTCTGTCCATGTGCATCTTCACCTTTTGGTTCTTCAGCGAGATCCAGAGCACCAGAACCACCATCCACAAGAACCTGTGCTGCAGCCTCTTCATGGCCGAGTTCATCTTCCTGGTGGGGATCAACATGAACACACATAAGGTGAGCTTGTGTTATTTTTTCTGTTGATTTAAAGGAGCCTTTGACATGAAAATTCTAAAAGATTAGTGATATAGCTCCTCAGAGATAATGTTAATCAGACAAACACAAGTACTCACATCATTTACTCAAGCAAAATACAAAAGTGTTGACATCAAAATATAGTTACTGTGCCAGAATTATGATCAAAGCTCTTCATAACTATTAGAGCTGGGCGACAGAATACAAAATCACATTGTTTTTTACCAAAGCCTCGATAAGAATAGTGTGACAGTACTGTGGTGACGAATATCGGTGCCTTGACAAAACACTACAGATGAAAACTTTAACACTGTGAAATTTATGATCAATAATCCTCAGTAGTGTGGAAATAATTACTAAGTGGGGAAAGGCAAAATAGTCTGGTAAGTTCAGAAAATTGCTTCACTTCACTGTAGTGCAGCCTTTAACTCCAGGAAAAGACAAAAGAAGTATGACTTATCGCGCTATAATGAGGTACACAATCTAAGACAATATACAGTCTTGTATCATAATAATGATAGATTATGAATAAACTTCCCCAGCCCAATTGCAATTGATGAAGCCAGTAAAGGTGCTGTTATTTTGATTGCCTTATATACTGCTGTGTAGATAATGAGCTGGCTTATTTGTCGATACAATTTTGCATGTATGATTTCAAGCGCTTTGGGAACAACTAACTTAATTGATCAATAGTAAATATAGTGAGGTCAAAATATAAAATGACATATATGGACTTACAAAAGTACCAATACCTCAGAATTGGGTAACATTTTACACGTCCAATGGTAAATGTAAAGTTGATTAAACTGTATAAGTTATTTCACAGTTCCACCCATTAATCAGTTGTCAAGGTTTATAAAAGGTTTGCAACTTCATAATGGCCGTCTAAATAACGGGCTGCAGTATTTATTAACCTTACACAAAATATTATTAACATCACAATAAAGAAATTATTTTCATTGTTTGTTAATAGTGAAATAACTGTTGGATAATCCTTAATTGTTGTGTACATTTTACATTCATTATTGATGGTCATTGCGTTATATGTAATTTATGTACGTGTGAGTGTTTTATTAAATGGCACTTTAGTACAGTACTCTCGTACAGTGCTAGTACTGTAGTACTCTCTAGTACATGTACCCTCTACACCATTGCAAACACATATCACCAAAGAGTGCAACAGGAGCAAAAATAACAGGATTTCTACACAAAGTAGACCTGAAATCTCTTCTTTTGTTTCCTCATAGCTGTTCTGCTCCGTTATCGCCGGGCTGCTGCACTATTTCTTCCTCGCGGCCTTTGCCTGGATGTGCATCGAGGGCATCCATCTCTACCTAATAGTGGTTGGCGTCATCTACAACAAAGGCTTCCTGCATCGTAATTTTTACATCTTCGGCTACGGAAGCCCGGCGGTGGTGGTGACCATCTCAGCAACACTGGGCTCCAAGTACTATGGCACTGATAAAGTGTAAGACGAATACATTGAGCTTTTTTTTTGCACTGACAAAGGCTTTTTACAAAGAGTTCTTTTTCTGACTCATTCAGCATTTTTCCAGGGAACAAAGATAAACAAATTACATTAATTATAAATACAAGGGGACAGAGATTAAATTTGGCCTGCGGAGACATAAGGGGAAGTTGAAGATGCTTGGCAAAAAGGAAGGTTAACAACTGAATTAGTGTAAAACAAATTCTGAAGGTTTTGGGTCGACAGTGGGTTTAAATTGAAATCCACAAATAAAGGCCTTTTGTTTATGAGTGCAAAATATTGTAAAAAAGGAATTGTTCATTACTCTAAGCAGAGGTGGCTTTTCCTAATCAGTTGTTGTGTATGTCTATGATAAGAAGGGTATGTGTGCCCATGCAATATAGTCATAATTAAGATCAGACCAGATTAGACTAATGTAAAATAATAGAATATTGTGTCCACATAATGAAGTATTGTTGCAACAAAGAGATCTTAACACGCAAATTGAGTCAATAGTGTGTGTTCTATTTTTGTGTTGTAGCTGCTGGCTGAGCACAGAAAACCACTTCATATGGAGTTTCATCGGACCTGCATGTTTGATCATTCTGGTAAGGCCAGAGTTCTTTGTAACATCCTAAAAAGTATTAATTGAAATCATCAAACAGGGATTGTTTTGAGAATAAATATTCATGTGATTGTGTTTGTTTGTCGTGTTTGTTTGCTCGGCCTCCACTAAAGGTTAATCTCTTGGCTTTTGGCGTAATCATCTACAAAGTGTACCGGCACACTGCTGTGAAAAAGCCTGAAATCAGCCACTATGAAAACATCAGGTAGGATTATATGTACTTCTGATGAGAAGGTCAAAGGATACAGAAAATCAAGCTGTTACGTTTCTTATCTGGTTTTTTTATTTTGGTATCATGTGGTGTCCTTGCAGTATCAAATTAAAATGAGTTCTTTGCTGTTGTCTGTTGCGTTCACCCACGCTTTGTTAAAGTCGGTGTTGTGGCCCTCAGGTCCTGTGCCCGTGGTGCCCTGGCTCTGCTGTTCGTGCTGGGAGCCACCTGGACCTTTGGAGTACTGCACATCCTCAATGAGACCACCCTCACTGCCTATCTGTTCACCATCACCAACGCCTTCCAGGGCATGTTCATCTTCATCTTCCTCTGTGTCCTGTCCAGAAAGGTAACACCTTGTTTGGGACTTCATTTATTCATTTTATTTTATGCATTTATTTATTTTGACATAAGTGGATCTGATAGGATTTAAATGCTTTAATTATGAGCATCATGAAAGTATGTGGATGAATAGAAAATATATTATGTTTATGCAATTATGAAAATGTTGACTTTTTCCATAGATATTATATTATATTATATTATATTATATTATATTATATTATATTATATTATGTTATATTATACTATATTATATTATATCAAATGAGATTATTATAAAACATATGTGATAACACATCATAATGGCACACATGCATATAACATATGTTGTCAAAATACAGTACAATGTGTACAATAAAAGAAACACATCTCAAACACAGATTACCCAGACTATATATTTACTCCAAAGTCACAAGTAACTATATATTAAGTACAAAGGTACCCACTGAAATGTATTAAACTGAAAGTAAAAGTTTTACCTTAGACTACATCTGCTATTAATTATATATATATTATATTATATTATATTATATTATATTATATTATATTATATTATATTATATTTATTATCAGGTGATCTAATTAGTATTATAATTAACTCTAAATTATTCTAAAGTATCAATACCACAATGGAAAAAATACTCCATCAAGTCAGTGAAAGTGCAATGGTACATTAGCAATGAAAAATATATATTTAAACTAATATACATAAACAAATATTTCATAAATGGATCATGTGAATATTTCTGATTGGACAAGCTACAAAAAGCTATCTGTGAGGAAAATATGGTGGAGCCCAATGTTACCTACTGTAATGTGGTATTAGCAGCAAAATGTATTTCTTGTATCAAAAATAATAGCACTCATTGGGCGAAAATGGACCCATTCAGAGTGTTCTATTAATGATATATTTTAGGATTATTTCTCGCGACTCATTAGCATGTAAACAAAATTTGGTCAAAATACAGCTGCTACTGCAGCAAGTGCAATTTTAAAGCTAGACCTATTTTGTGTGTTGTATACACCAATTACACCAACACATTATTATATTATATTATAATATATTATATTATATTATATTATATTATATTATATTATATTATATCATACTATAACAATTTCATGTTTTCCTTTTTCAGATTCAGGAGGAGTACTACAGGCTTTTCAAAAACGTACCGTGTTGTTTTGAATGCCTGAGATGAATTGATGGGACCAGATCATCTGCACTTGTACAATAGTAGCCGACACTACAGCTCTGCAGTATCCTGTGACTAATGCTGTAACTGCTGAAAATGATGTTGGAGGAACTGTTTTGTACAGATATGACAATCTGAAAAATGAAAACACCTAAACATCTTATTTCCCTTTTAAAAGACTGAAATCATTTAGAAATACTGTTTGTTTTTTGTTCAGGATCTTTCTGTATAATGCAAACATACCATTCTATCAGCATGTTCACAAAAGAAAGTAATACAGGAATCAAAATAATTTGGTGTATTTCCAGTTTAACTGAATGCCTTTGAAGTTTAACACTCCGAATAATCAACATAGTCTATTTTCTTTGTTCCTTCCTTGTGTTTTGAAATTAATTTGTAAATTATTAAAAATAATGTGGCGAAAACCAACACATTCCTTTTATGTTCAAAATAAAAGGTCTTGTTTTTTTGCATTCTTCAAACTACATTTGTGAACATCTCACAACTGAGTGTGCAGTCAATTCAAGACGAGTCTCTAACAATTAGGTAGACCAATGGCTCCATCTGCTGGACATGAGGAGAAACAACCTCTGTACTCTGAGCCTCAAACACACACACACACACACGTGAACATGGCCAAGAGGGCACTACAGTTCTCCACTATCTAAGAGGGGACCACTGTTTCTGTTATGTTTCCTGTGTTGGCTCACCTATTGTATGTTTGTGGCTGTTAAGGATTAATTTGTTCTTATCAAAATTCATTGGTTGTTATACCTTGGTTTTGTTTAGTGCAATTATTTCGGGATCAGACACATGTTGATTGAAAGTCACAATACAAGCACATTTATGGTATACTGGACAGTAATCTAATACATTTGGTTTATTGTACAAGTCTGAGCAGTGCTTGTTAAACTTATTATAATACAGGAGGAGACTGCTTGTTGAGAAGGAGGAGGTTTGAACCTATGTGCAGCCCAGTATCACAAAGACTTAAAGGGCCACACACAGATAAATGCTGCACAGCTCATGCTGAACGACAAGTTACAGATAATATCAAAAAATTAACTACAGTTCAATTAACCACAAATTTACCATTTATTAAGGATGATTGTTAACGAAGTACTGGAAGCAGAAAAATGTCTGCTGTAAAAGTGAAACATTGTGTTGAAGTAAGTGCTGGTCGCTTTCTTCATTAATCGATTAATTCATTGGTTCGTAAAAATGTTGAAGATAGTTACAAATGCTTTCACAGTTACCCAGACCCTGAAGACCTTTACAACATTTGTTTGGTCCAACCAAGCCTCCAAATCCAGCAAAGCTCAAAATTATTAAAAGTAACTCATTTAAGTGATTAAAAGGGAAAACAGCAAATCATCACATTTGAGAAACTGGAGCCTTGAAATGTTTTTACACTCAACTAATTGTTTCAGCTGTGTTTGTGTATACTGTTGTCTAATTTAATTCTAAACATTTTTAAAGCTCTTTATGTGTGTTGCCTGCAAAAACATCAATTTTTAGAATAATTAATAACTAAATCTGTCATAAATGTAGTGAAAGATAGTAAAAGCACCTCAGATTAGTACTTAAGTGCAGTGCTTACATAAATGTGCTTTTTACTACTGGCCATGATTAAACCCAATCGAACTTAAAATGTTATCTAAATGTGTTTTGTTTTTTTTGGGTTTTTTTTTACTCTTCATTTTTCTCATAATATTTAAAACAGTCCAACTGTTTCTGTGGCTGATTCTGACTGGAAGTGAACTGAAGCGTGAAAATCAAAGAGGTACGATGGCTGAGAGAATCCTTAAGTGTGATTACACAAGCGACTCCTGCGCCGTGCAATCTCCTAACAGACGGAAAGGCATTGGCGCAGCTGATTGCTGCTTGATGTCATCACCCTCGAACTGCACGTCTAAAGCGGGACGTCATTGGAGCGCTTTAGGCCGTGGCACACTTTGGAAATCAGCATGAAGAGCAGCGATTCACCACTCTGTTTGACTTTGTCGTGTCCAGGAGGAGAGCTTTGTGATGCCAGGAGACAGCGAGGAAATTTGAAAGCCAGGAGTGGCACTGATATTGAGGAAATAAAAGAGAAAACCAAGCTGCATCGTGTCTTTTGTCCTTCATAGCACGTGGCTGGGTTAGTGGATCGCATGGGTCCCACCGGGTTTATCCCTTCATTCAGCTGCGCAGAACTTGTTTATATCATTTTGTGAATGATTAAAAGGGAGGCTTTACACCCCAACAACACAACACATTTCTCCAAAAGGCTATATCTTTTTTTCTGAGTTATAATGATTTTCAGCTGAATTTGCACAGTAATAGAGTCGATATAGAGCGATAGAGTTGGCTATCTCTTATGTATTGGACTCTGTGAGACTTGTCAGAGTGACAATGTCACTGGTCAACATGGCTCTGACGGCGCCTGTTTACTTTACGCTAGTTGTCCTAACCAGACCTCTGTCCTGCCCACAAGGCTCCATGCTGCCAATTTCTTCCAATCAAAGTAAACGCTGGTATATAAAGAAGTAATCGCAAATATTAGCTTCTACTTCTCAGTCTCACCATGCAGGGGCTCCTCCTCTGTTGTCTTGTGGCCCTGGCCAGTAAGTTTCATTGATTCATTCCTATTGTGTTTACTTACAGAGGGGTTTGAATGCAGCTTCAAAGCTTTCATCTCATAATCCTGAGGTTGACTGAATTATTTTCACTGCTTTGTTCTCTGGTGTATTTGTGCAATTTAAATGTATTCTACCTTTTAAGTAGGAGCAGAGAGGTAAAATAATCTAATTGCAGTTGATCAGTCGTGAATAATATGTGATTTGAGGCATGAATAATAAAAACAAGAGCAACTTTGAAGTGAGTCACGTATCATTTATGGAATATAATGGAATTTTCTTTAGCCATCGATCTGTTTTTGTCATTCTTCACATGAATGTTTATTGTTTGGGTTAGTTTATATTTGTGAAAATGTGTTTTTAAAGATTTTACTGTTCTTATTTTTAAATGTTGTGGGATCATGTTGAAAAGAAGTGTTCTCCCTCAGATTAGAGTGTTTTGTAGATCATAAATTAATCAAATCATAAATGTTTTTTTTTTTTCTAATGCTGACACTGTGTTCAACCTTTTCATTCTTCTAGCATGTCAAAGTGTTCGTTATGGTGAGTCTTTCTATCGGTGTCCTATAAGTCATACAACCAACATTTTCCATATGCAACATGTGAAATGACATTTAACTTTGTAAACCGAAACCTTTCAGATCTCAGCCTGAACCCCAGGAAAACCTATGAGTACAAATATGAGGGAACGGTGAATTTTGGACTTGGCATGCCAAACCTTGCAGAGTCTGGTGTGAGAATGACATGCAGAGTGAAGATCGTTGGTGCATCTGCACAAACATTTGTCCTTCAGGTAAGAGTGACAATACAAACGTTCTCAGAATGCCTCAAACAACTGCAACCGCGCAGTGCAGCATTAACAATGTCGGGCCGTTGATTAGCTCATTCCATGTCTGACTCATTAATTACGGAAAGGAATTGACAGAGCACTTTCTTATTTATTCATGCGTCATAAATTATTTGCCGGTCAAATTAATGAACATCTGTTGAAAGTTTGCACAAGCTTCTGATCTACCTCTAATCTACCCCAAATAACTTTCATGTTTTATAAACAACTGAATAACGCTCCTCACGAAAATGCTGGAAATGAGTTCAAACTAGAGATAGTTTGTTCCAAATGTGCCTGTGAACAGTCGTGCGAACAGTTGTGCAACACTGTGTTCTTTCTTCTGTAATGCACAAATAGTCATCTTCCAGTACCTTCCTGTCATCTTCCATTCACAGACAGATGCTTTTAAAAACTCTAGAACATACTGGAAGCATAATTATTGCAGGGGTGTTCACAGACATTTTTGGAGGGAAGGGAAGGGACTCAAGCAAAAAAGGGGCCCTTACAGCACCCATAATATTCTCCATTCCCACCCTGAAGATGCACAGTATTCATAAAATGCAGTGTTCAAATATTTGTTGAAGAAAGGCCAATACAATACTGATAGTAGGAGAGAACAAGCACTTTCTACTGGACAAAGGGTTTGATAGTACAATACATACTTCTTCCTAAGCCTTTTCATATTTTGCATTAAATCAGGACATCATAACTACATAGATAAATAAATAAATAATACATTTATTTTGTAGCACTTATCAAAATCTGCATAAAAGTAATTAGAGAGGAATAGAGTTAAAACGAATGGATGATTAAAAACCATAATAAAAAGTATTTTAAAAAAAGAGATTTAAACAAAACATTTCAACATCTTTACAGGAAAATCTTTAAACGAAAATAGGTCTTAGCGATTCAAAAGAGGACGCTTATGTGGTTAGTGGGTTGGTTAGTAGTCAGTTAGATGATGATAGTAGTTCCACAGCCAAGACGCCCTCACAGCAAACACTCAGCCCCCTCTTGTCTTAAGGTATAAGCTTGGAAGAGAAGGATCTTAAACCAGTCCCCAGTCTTCATCTAACCTCAAACCGTCTATTTATCGTTAGGTCTCTCTCAGACAAATTAAAAACCCTCGACCTGGACCCAAATAGCAGCAACAACTTCAAAAAATATCCATATATATAGTAACATAAGCTTTAAAGATTCCACCCCACACTTATTTTAAGGCATATCATAAGGCATATGTGTCTGACATTGGACCAAGATTGGTTTCCAAACTATTTTTGATGTCACAAATCATGCTCGTAGGACCGCCTCTTGAAATCTTAACTCTTTCACTGATGAGCACAGAGAAAATGTATACTTGTCTTTTGTGTCCACTTCTACCAAGCTACGCATTCAATTTGTCTTTCATCTGAAATGAATTTGAGCAGAGAATGAGGCTGTTTCCATGCAGACTACACCTGAACAAATGAGCAACTACACATCTGTTTGTTTCTGTCTCTGGCTCAAAGGTCTCCGAGTTGGCCTTCGAGGAGTTCAACGGCTTCCCGGGGAAGAACGGCTTTGATGCGTCCCCAAAGCTTTCCCGGCGTATTGCTGCCCAGCTCGTCAAACCTTTCATGTTTGACTACGCCAGTGGACACGTCGGTGACATCCGCGCCCCTGCTGATGTTTCTGACACTGTTGTCAACATTGTGAGAGGGATCCTGGGTTTCCTCCAGGTCACTGTCAAGACCACACAGAGGGTGTATGAGCTCGAGGAGGTTGGTGACAAATACATGAATCTCAGCACATCATCAGTGGAAACTGGATAATAAACGCCCTGATTTAATTGTCTTTGTAGATTGGCATCCACGGCAAGTGTCAGAGTAACTATGCCATTGAGGAAGACACAGAAACGAAGGACATGACCATCACTCAGGTTGTTGATGTCGGTGGCTGCAGGGAGAAAGCGGCGATCTACAGGGGAATGGCTACAGCTGTGCTCGACAAAGTCTCCCAACAGGTCTGTTTATCCTCCCCACATGCATCACGTTCTATAAGTATGAATAAAATCAAAACAAAAGCCTGTGCTATTTCTGCGTGTCCTCCAATCTAGAGAGGCGAATCCGTCGTCTCAACAGTGAGATATGTTTACACCGTCAAACCAACAGCCGAGGGAGGTCTCATTACCAAGGCTCACGGCCTGGAGCGACAGCACTTCAGTCCCTTCAACGTGAAGGGCGGCAGTTTCAAGATGCAAGCAATGTAAGACAAGAAAATATCTGCACATTACGCCTGCTCATCCACAAGGCTTGTCTGCAGTACAAACCGGATGCTTTAAATAACTTCTCCCGCAGGAAGGAAATGGTGCTGCTCGGCGTGAGCGACACAGCCAGAGCCGTCACATACGGGCCAATGGAAAGCAAGGGCAACCTTGTTTACAAGTTTGTGAATGCAGAAGCTAACGTCCCCATCATGATGCAGAACCTGGATGACCCAGTGCCAAAGGTGATAATATTTACATTGTATATATAAAATATCACCTCCACATATGATGACATATTTTTTGAGGAAAGCAACAGGACACAACTAAATATAAATCAATATAGAAATAGGAAGTCAATGACGTTCCGACATGTTATTGAAAACGTGTAATCATTGTTCTATCTTCTTGGAAATGTCAAAGGATCATTTGTTGTTTTAAAAACTCTCCGTTCCTCTCCGCAGGCTATTGAGATGATCAAACACCTGGCTGAGGCTAATAAATACGACATTGACAGTGCTACCACTGAGGTCACAATAAAGCTGTACCAACTTCTCAGAGTGATGCCTTATGAAGGATTAGACACTATGTGGAAGCAATTTGCAGGAAATGAACTGTACAGGTGAGGACTTGGTTGTCACGCCTGTTCCCATTTTCGGTGGCTAAGACAGAGACACCCCATAACAAGACACTGTGCCATCCACATGATTCTGAAGATGTTATTCTGGGGTGAAAAAGTTACATGATCTTGCTCAATTACAATTTTTGTCTCACATGTATTTTATTGAAGCATCTCCAATTTAAGTCATTTTATGCTTTTCTCACTCACATTTGACAAATCCACGTTTATCTAACAGCTTATATACTAGTTATATCAAAAGTTCACATATAAAACTAAAATCTTTCTAATTTTAAAATCTAAAATCAAATATTGCCAAGGGGTTTAAACTACCAATTCATAATTATGATAATAATTAAATAACGGTTTATGATACAAATCATTGAATTGACACCTTTCTGCTGCATAATGACCAGCCCACAAATATTCAGCAGACGACACTACTACACCTTTTCTTTTGTTTTTGTTTTGTTTTTTTGTTTTGTTTTTAATCACACATACTAAACATTTGCAACTGACTGTAGTAAAATGAAAAGAAAATACATAGGATTGTTCATTCAGTTTCACTTTTGAAGACAAAATACCATTTTTAGTCACATATCTGACTCAGGCACACGGCAAAGAGCAGAAACAGGACAAAGAACGAGCTATCGATGCATAGAATCATAATAAGTAACAAGACTTGTAAACCAGTAAAACAGTGTTTATACACTTTATATATTGGGCCTGATGTGGTCCATTGTTGTCAGTTGAGTAGGACTGTTTTCTTTTTTTACTTGAGCGAAAATTTTAATGAAGGAGTTAAAGATCTGTATACACTGAGTCACTCATTGTTGGATAATAATGAAAAATACAGGGGGGCTCTTCTCATGTGTTCTTTGAAATATGAAGATTATGACATGAATACCAGAAATGTGAATTAAAATGTGTATATGAAACATGTTGAGGTATTGGTATATGTGAACTACATTTTAACAAATGCATATTACCAGCCACAGCATCTTTTTAGGTGTCTTGAAACTGATTGTCTTGTTATGACCAATTGCTCTAAAGATTATGTACAGTTTCAGTGGATTAAATCTGAATATACCCAGAAATTATAAATACAGTTCTTTGACATGTAACAGTGCTGCATGGTCTGAATGCGAAAATTATGAGCTGGTGAGCAAAAAGGTCCAAGGCCAATTTCCTGAAATCTGATACTGATCATCCGAACTGAATAGCTAATTGAGGAGTGTCCTCCCACTTAGTCCGAGAAGGATGTAGCCTGGCATATCAGGGCTGATGAAAGATTTATTGTCTCTTGAGGCCTGGTGACAGAGAGGTGATGACTGAAAGACTGCTTTCCTTGCTCATTAAGATTACGGCAGCCACTGACACCTTGTATTTCATCCTGTACAAGTGCAATTAAACGTGACATCTGAACCCGTCCTTCGCGCTTTTATCTTTTCATTTTTGATTTATTTGAAGGATAATCCTGTTGCATTAAGTCTCTCTTCTTTCACTTCTTATCAGACATTGGTTTTTGGACATGATTGTTGAGGTCAGCGATGCCAGGATTCTGAAGTTCCTGGAAATGCGGTTCCAGGCTGGCGATGTGTCGCCGTCAGAAGCTCTGCAAGCAGTTCTGCTGTCTATCAACCACCTTCAGCCAATTCCAGAGCTGGTTGAGATGGCTAAAGTGAGCTGATGCAAAACACAGACAAGTTGCTTGCTTATTCAAAATGATCCACATTGTGTCAAAATGTCTCTGTCTTTCTTCTGTAGATGTTCCTAACCATGCCCTTCAGTAAATCCAGCACCTATCTGTGGCACACTGTGGTGCTTAGCTACGGCTCTCTGGTGTACAAGCACTGTGCCTATTATTCACCGTGTCCAGTAAATGCTGTTCAGGTAATCTAACAGATGGGTCAGTTGCTTTCCTTTTCAATTGAGCAAGGTTGCAAATTATAATGCAGTCCTGCTTGTAAGAATTTGCCCTGTGTGTTTGTTTCACGTCCCTACTAGCCGCTGCTGGACATGGCATTGGAGAGTCTGAGGAATGGCAATGAGGCGGACATGGTCCTCGCTCTGAAGGCTCTGGGAAATGCGGGTCATCCAGGCAGCATTAAAACCATCATGCGCTTCCTCCCGGGTGTTGCTGCCACCCCTGTGGATCTTCCGCCTAGTGTGCTCAGTGCCGCTGTACAGTCTATGAGACTCATAGCTGCGAGAGACCCTCACAGCGTAAGATCACTAATACGTAGGACCTGCCAGGAATACAACATGCTTTTAGATCAGGGTCGTCATTTAATGTAAAGCCTAGTTACGGAAACACATTGATGTAATCAAATGTTCACGTTAACTAGGAAATGGTTGAATACTAATGCTGGCTAACAGGTTATCAAATGTGTTATTTTAACCTGACGTCACTCCAGATTTTCACTCATCTTCAGTTTTTTTTCAGCTGCAGATCAATCTGGAAGTGCTAAAATGATCATTTGTCAGCTTTCCTGTGTTTATATGACTCGCAACTGCGAACACAGCAACATAACGTTAACCCAGAATTTGAGCTTCCCACTCTGAGCATGACATCAGAGGAAAATGGCCACCACGTGAATACAGTCTATTGGTTAAGTTGATTATTGAGTGGTGATGACCCCTGCTTGAGATGCCTATTTATCACAGCTATGTGATGGACTTTTATGTAACTGATGTTTATGGTAATGTATCCTGTATGTTCTCTAGCGAAGACGAACAATGCATTCATACATAGTAGTGGACTGTTCCAGTGCTCAAAACTGTATTTCTTTTTTCTCACTGTGGAAGCTTATAATTTTCAACAATCATGTGAAAATGTCAAATCAGATTCATGCTATTGTCAAGTTCTCTTTTAATTTTGAAGGTATATCATCTTCCCTGTATTTATATCTACAACATTACAATCTGCCTTTCACTGTTCACCGTCAGTTCAGAAAATAATGGACCAGAACACATCAGAAGTTCCCTCATTGGTGGGTGGTTGAATGTGCTACATTTCTGATCTTCTCTTCATTGTAATGCTTCTGTTTCTAGGTCCAAGACATCACCATCAGTCTTTTCCTGCAGAAGAACCTTCCCGCCGAGTTACGCATGCTGTCCTTTATGATCCTGTTCGACACTAAGCCACCGATGGCTCTGGTGTCCACGGTGACTGCACATCTCCTGGAAGAGAAGGACCTCCATGTTGTTAGTTTCGCGTACTCCTACTTGAGAAGCTTTGGCAGATCCAACACACCAGAGAATTTCTTCCTGTGAGCTAAACCAAGCAGTTATAATTTATTTTTTTTTCTATTTTCTGTTCGAGTTCTCCAGCCTTTAAATTTCTTTTCCCTGTGTTCTCTATGACAGCTCAACTGCCTGCAATGTAGCCGCGAAGATCCTGGCTCCTAAGTTCGGTCGTCTCAGCTATCACTTCAGCAAAGCAATGCGCATGGACTGGTTTAATGGTACGCTCAGTAACAGATTTTCACTCATTTCAGCTGTTACGCATTAAATCCAAGAATCCAACAAGCTGCATTTATCCCCGACACAGAGGATTTCCTAATGGGAACGGCAGCAGAAGTCTTCATGCTCAGAAGTGCAACAAACGCCTTTCCCACTGAAATCTTGATGAAGTCAAAGTTTTTCTTCATTGGCAGAATTCTGCAGCTGCTCGAGGTACGAGATGACACTTTGGCATTAAAAACGTCTCGTAACGATAAACCAGTCTGAACAGTCATGAGTCATAATCATCTTCTTTTTCTTTTCAAGATTGGTATCCGTGCAGATGGACTTAAGGATCTGTTTGGCACTGATCTTAGCTTTGGTGACTTCCAGTCTCTCTTCAATGTTGTGAGTGTACGACTGTGAGACTAAACTCGTGCAAAAGTACCGTTGTTATTTACTCAACCACACACCAGTGGAAAGTTGGGTGAAGTTTTTTAGTTGTCAAAGCATTATAGGAATAGGACATGTAATATATAACAGGTTATATTGATATTTTTTATGATTCTGAATCAATGATTTTTTTCAATCGTGTCGGATCCAGTTGATTTTTTTGTGTATGGATGAGCTGGTGAACCCACTTCAGATGAGGAACACACTGGCACTTTCAGTTCAGCAGCTACAGTGAAGATTTCAGGTTGAAAAGAAATCACTTTGGGGCCTCGAGGCTTTTCAGAGACTTGAAAGAAGCTGTATGGAGCCATTTCGTGATTTGAAACAAGTCCCCATCGACTTCAGTTGTTTAAGAGAATGTTAAAAAGCTGCTTTGCTGTCGAGCTCAAGAAATGTTTTGTTCCCTATGAAAGTTCACCTGACTTTCCATCAGCACGGGGTAGTCAGCAGATAATGGCTGAATTTTAATTGTTGGGTTAAAATGATCCTTCACAGCAGCACCATACTGTCATATGCCTTTTTTTTCCGTATGTCTTTTGGTACCTGTGTCATTTTCAGCTTCAGAACTGGGAAACTATGCCGAGCAACAAGCCCATCCTCTCTGCCTTTTCACGCGCCTCTGGACAAGAGTGGTTTTTTGCTGATATTGACAAAGAGTTCATTCGGAACATCATCGGGGTGAGAGAATAATTAAACAAAACGCTGAGAATAATCAATTTATGTTTGAACCAGCTCAAGTCGAAATTGAATACATTTTCATGCATCCCTTTGTGTGGTCTCTCCTCTGATCCCACTTGCAGGCTGTCAGCCTTTCCGCAGGCAAGGAAAGCCCTCTGTGGGCCGCGATTGAAAACTTACAGAGGGGAGTATCATGGCACCGCATGAAGCCTTTCTTAATCTTTGAGGTTCGCTACTTCCAAGCTACCACCCTGGGTCTCCCACTGGAGATTAGCAAATATTATGAATCCGTCAATGGGATCACTGTAAATGGTGAGGAGGCAAATCCAGCAGCATGCAGACTCTTTACAAATAAGATATTTGTCTAAACTGTTCTATTTTATAAGTGATATAAACTATCTCTGAAAACATATTTTCTTATGTAGCCAAAGCTGCTGTGAACCCACCGCCGACTGAACGTCTTGGACAGCTGTTGAATTCTGAAATTTCACTGGAGTCTGATGGTTTTATTGGGTAAAATGATAAAAGTTAATCTAATTTAAAGGACTTACATAACCAGTGTGTTAGGCAAATCTAATCAGACACAAAGCATTTAATTTTGGCAGTATTTACAGCATATGTATATTACGTCATTCTATTTTCACTCAAACTGTTGCCTTACAGTATAAACTCTGAATTAACACCTTCTCTTTTAGCTGCACGAAGGATTTTTGGGTTTTCTATGGTATCAACACGGAGCTGTTCCAGGTTGGCTCTGAGTTGAAGAGCAAAATGCCTTTCGCCCTCCCCTGGAAGTTTACGGCCAAGATCAACGTCAGAGAGAAGAAGTTTGAACTTGACTTCGTTCCGAGCAAGAAAGACTTTACTCTCTTTGGAGTCAGGTACGTTTGAAGGTCGTGTGAAATAATGACTTAACATAACAAGCATAAATCTTAATCTTCGACACTTCCGAATGAGTTTAGAACAAAATTATCAATTCTGAATCACATCCTGATGCTGAAAATTGAAATCTGGAGGTTCCAAAAGATTTCAGCATCCATTGGGAATAGTACTTCAGTAAACGGCAGCCAAAGGACAGAATATTTAAAACTGAAAAACAATAACAATAGCAAAATACGTGCACACAATGCTGCCAATGCAGAGTCTGGAATTGTTATTGTTGCCTTCCAATCAACAGCTCCAATGTGTACGCAGTCACCAGGAACATCGAAGAGCTGGCTTCAGCTAAAATGACTCCAATAATGCCCATTGCTGAGGACTCCAATCAGGACGTCGATAGCAGGGGTCCCTCAGTTGTGAGTCCGGAGTCAGATGAGGTACAACCACAGCCTTTCAGAGACTGGTGTTGGAGATAAACTGATTGAGATTCTTTAAAATCTAATGTCTTTGTGGTTTTCCATTTCAACAGTTCCTGACACCGAACACCTGGCATCCAAGAGCCAGAATGTGTGCCGAGAGTACGATTTATGGAGCCGGTATCTGTGTGGAGTCTGAGCTGCAGAGAGAGTATTACCATGAGGAATACCCCCTGTACTACTTCCTGGGCTACACCAACCTGGAAGTGAAAGTAGTCCCGGGTATGTGCAACAAGTCCAGACTGATAGAACAGATTTCCCAGTTTGAGCTCCGCACAGTATTTTTTTTTTTACTTTATTTTGAGCTGTCAGTCAATAAGAGCGTATTGACTCAGAGCACGTATGATTCAGTAATGGAGAAGCCAACAGGTCCTCCACATCTCACCCTGCAGCACCGGTTCTCAAACTGGGGTAGGGTCAAGTCAATTTTCCAGAAGAATGAAAAAGACCAAATTTTAGACTGGAGAATTGTTTTTGCATTGCATTGTCTATGTGATCATTTTTGTTTTCTTTTTTTCTTTTTCAGAATTTGCTTTAAAATAGATTGTCCTGAGAGTGTGTACAGAAGTTCAGATTGTGAACACACACCCTTTTTTCATCATGGCACTTTCAGGATGTTGTAAGTTAAACATCCCAGTGCTTTTAACTGAGGCTTAAAATGGGTTGATGAACACCAAACTGTTTTTTGGGGGTTTTTTTGTCAGGGGATCACCTCTCAAAAAAGGTTAAGAACTGCGCATGTCACATAACTACATATCCGTTGAAACTATGGATTTTTTGTCAAATTAGCAATAGCTGCTGCGACCACAGCACAACTA
Source organism: Sparidentex hasta (assembly GCA_030272975.1). Taxonomy (NCBI): domain Eukaryota; kingdom Metazoa; phylum Chordata; class Actinopteri; order Spariformes; family Sparidae; genus Sparidentex; species Sparidentex hasta. The sequence goes on along the minus strand of JARJLU010018541.1, from coordinate 6,807 downwards.
GCATTGTGTAAGACAAAAGGCAAGGCCCCTAAAGTTGTTTTGCTGGCTTGGTTTATTATATATATGAACTGAAAATATGATTAAACTTAACAAGGTTTCACACTGTTTTACTTTGTTTTTATGTGGCAGACCCTGTCAACTTTGTAGCTTCAAACAGTGTTCAGGGGACCTTTTTTTCCTCTGAGAAAACCTTGATTATTCAGTTATAGAAAAGATCAATGTTTCTTAGTTTGTATTATTGCCCTGAAATAATTGTAGATATGGAAAATTACAATTGAAAGTCTGTCCACCTCAATACATTTCTTCCTGAGATCTGTGCTAACATAGAGAGTAAACTTTTATCAGTCCAGGCAGTCAGAGCTGTTGACAAAATCCACTTGGAGGTGAATGCTGGACCAAGCGGACACCCAATGAGCACACGCCAACTTCTTGAGACTTTGAGGAGGCTTTCCAAGGTACTTGGCTACGTTTGCAATGTTGTTTTCTCTGCACCTGCTCGGCTGTTCAATCCATTCACGTTCTCCTGTTGTTTAATCGTGTCTACAGGAGGCCACTCAGGGAGTGCGTCTGTCATCTGATTCAGCCTCAAGTGCCGAAAGATCTCACAGCAGCCAACATGACGCTGTGATGGAGGTACATCACATCATCCTCTAAAGGGAGCGTCTGACATTTCGAATTGCGTTAAAAAAGGCAGTTTATACCAAGCAATGTCATCATGTGAAATGTTTTAGCTGCGCTGGTGATTCTTAATCCCATCAACGCAACGAAACAGTGGACCATGTAGAGACCGTAGATTTTTTTTTTTTTACTATAAACACATTATATGAATGGATGTTCACCTTACATATAAAGCAAAGTGCCTTTTTTGCCCACAACACCACTGTCCTCTGGATTTGACCCACAAACACGCTGCAGCCCAACAACAAGAGTCCACACGTGACATACGATCATCAATACATGATGCAGACAAGCCCGTTAAGTTAAAGTGTTCCATGCTGCTTTCTGTCTCATTCAATAGAGCGCGAACTCAACACCTGAAGCTGTGCTCAGTTTTAAAGCCTTCGCCATGAGTGGCAACCAGAAGCCTGAGGGATACGATGCAGCCGTCTACTACACACCGGAGGCAAACGTTCAGAACACACAGCTGATTGTGTCTCAGGTTGGAGAGGACACCAACTGGAAGATGTGCGTCGACACCGTTGTGAATGCGCGCACCCAGGCAAAGGTAAATACAAACACACGGGGACGTGCGGTTAGCTTTTGCTTATGCTTTTACATTTATTATACCACCACAATCAATGTAAAAGTAAAATCGGAACTGAAGTAGATTTGCTCGTCAAAAATCTTAAAGTTGATACACAGCCCTCTAAACCAGTTCAAAGACAGTGGCTAAAATTATACAGTAAGATGCTTGAAATTCTACATTAACCCTCATTTTTATGATCTGTCTGAAGCCTTGTGTTATATTGCACATTGCACATCGCGGCTCGTGTTTGCAGAGATCCCACCCTTGATTGATCTCCCGTGTTGTTTCCAGGCACACATTAAATGGGGAGCTGAATGTCAGTCCTATGAAATGTCAATGAGAGGTGCAACTGCACATCTGCCTGGATCCAAGCCAACGCTCAAGGCCAAAGTAGAGTGGATCAGGATCCCTGAACAAATGGCAGAGATCGGCAGAAGGTGAGCCTAGGCGGTATAAAGATGCAATCACAATCAAGGAGGGTAAAAATGTGAGGAGGAGGAGGTGGAGAGCGATCTGAAGAGGTCTTGAAGCAGCTTACTCTGCCTTACAGAGCATAGCGGAAACATTTTATGTTTACGGTTGTGACACACGCTGGCAGGTGTTGTTAAAGGAGCCTTTTTCTGCCTTTTCCAGAATTGGAAGCTACATCCCAGGCATGGCTTTCCTCCTCGGCTTCTCCGAGCAGCACGAGAGAAATGCCAAGCAGGAGGTTTCTGCATCGGTCGTTGCCGCCACAGCAGACAGCGTCAATGTGAAAATTAAATTCCCTGAGGTACAGTCACAACTGCAAAACCATCGCGTCGTATTTAACTCATCTTGACGGCTGTATTTACATTGGATGTGTCATTTTCATCTGTCTTGTCATTAGTATACAGTCTACCGCCAGGCTATTCCAGTTCCGCTACCACCTGCCAGTTTTCTGGAGATTCAACCCGACATCAGCAACACAACAATAGACAGCTTTGGCCAGGCATGAAAACATGTGAGCTACATCGGACCTTTTGATTTAGCTTAATTGAATGTTCATCCTAATTCTCAGCATCTTTTTGGATGTAGTTCTGTGTGTGTGTGTGTGCGTGGGTGCTTGCGTGCGTGAATGTGTGTGGATTGTTTTGACAGATTTCTTTGCAAAGCAGATGAGCAAAAAAAAAAAAAAAAAAAAAAAACAAGCAAAGAGCTGTGCCATTTTTTGCTTGCTTTATAAAATATGTTTTGTGCTGCAGAGAGACAACAAAGCCCAGATGGGAGCCAGATGCCTCTTTTCAAAGTGAACGCCACAACCGAAAAAAAAAAATCTCGCCACCGTGATGAAAGTGGGGATCATAAAAGATGCATCAGTAATCCGTCAGACGTCACCAGTTTGGAAATAACCTGTATAACTTCCTGATTCACTCATTTGAAGGCACGTAAATATTTGATCACCTCCTGTTGATGAAACATTGTGTAAATTCATGGTTTATGTTCCAAAAATATTATAACCTCATAAAACATTTGGCACAAAAAAAAATGGTTCAGCGAGTTTGTTTCTGATTATTTCAATATAAATCCTTTGTTCATCCAAACACTGTGTTAAATCTGTGTATCTCTGATCATAATGCAGAGCAACCTGTTCTGTTTTTGACAGGAACAACATTTAATAAAGCTCAGTTTCACTTCCTCAGTGTGGCATTGCAATAACTAAGGAATAATCTGAGCTCATTATTAAAAATCACACAATATCGTTCAGTTAGACAATGATCAGCAGCACTGATGAAATCCCTGGAAATCCCGGGGAATTTAAAAAAAAAAAAAAGCTGATGCAGATCATGCCATGAAATCTTCCGTGGTGCGAACATTTTTTCCTCAATTTTTCTTTTTAAACAAATCGATTTACATAAGAATACCTTTTTCACACATAATTTTCTCACAATATGTAGGGAATGGAGTGGAAACTGCAAAAAACGGAAATTAAAAAAAATAAAATAAAAATGATTGGCAGGTTTTCGAACAGAAAATTTGGCAAATTACTTCGTAATTTGTCCACATGTCCCGTTGTACCCCATTTTGTTGTCAGAATACTGAATGCTGCGGGCGAGTTTTGGACTCACTCAGCTGGATCAGAAATGGCCCCTGTTTTTGGAGGCTTTCTGAAAAGAGACGGATGTTTACAAGGTCTGTGTGACCTGCTGTGTTTGTTTGGTCAACTGACCCAACAGAACTGTTTGCAGAAGTCAGTACACAATGTCACCGTGCATAACCTTAAAGTTCACACAGAAGCTCTCTGCATGTCGGTAAAACATGGACTGCATTTTTAAACATTCTGAGATTAGGAGGGAGAAGTTTCACTGAGGGACTGAGTGATTGATGTGGCTTTTCAGGGCTGATGCCATTACTGGTTAGTAAAAAAAAAAAATGCAGTCTTACTGTAAAAAGAGATAGATTAACCAGTTATAGAATGTAACACTGTACTGTAATTAAGTTTAATTTTGATTTATTTTACTCAAGGATTTCCATTATCTGCTAGTTTATGCTTCCTGTCAGTAATCTGTCTGTCCCTGATGCTTCTGTGTGAGTGAATGAAAGATTTTCACAAGCGTCAGTTGCTTCCTGAACTAAATCTCAACTTCTCAGTGCTAACAAATGGGACGAGTCACCAGCCAAAGATAATGATTGCGTCCTAACCAAAGACCGCTTGTCTTAAACACTCCTGGCTCTGCTTCTCCTGCCTGCGCTGATTTAGCCAGATGGTGTTGAATTGCAAAGAAAAAGGCACCGCCATCAAAGGCTGAACGCGATGAGCACAATTATAATGGCGCCATTATGTTCCATTTACATCTCTAATATCCTGCGGGCTTTCAAGTGCCAGTTGACAGGCTGATTGCAAATCTGTTGCGCTTACGTCAAGATGCACATCACCCCGCCGCCATCCAGGAGATCGGGACGCTCTGACCTTGTGTTGATAGGTAAGATCAGCTGGTGAGGCATTAGTCAGTGATTGATCAGGTCATTTGGAGGAGGAGGGATTGGCCATCCCCTCCTTTTTATTGCTGCTCTCTCTCTGATGGGGACTTGCCTCATTAGGCAGACTATACCAGCCATCTGAGGGTAGCTGATAATAAAACCATGGCTACAGACATTTTGGTCCAATCGTAGCTATTACTCCATGATTTGGGCATAGAGCATCGCTGGAGGCACGAAAAGTCAGTGCTGCTGATGAGTTTCACCTCTTCAACAAGTGACACTTCATTATAGAAAATGATTGGGGGCAGCTTTTGAACAAAAAAACATATGTTAAGAAGAGTTAACATCATTTATTATGAGAGAAATGACTTTCGGGGGAAATCTCCCTTAAGTCTGGCATGTTTTTAAATGATGAAACAATAAGCTGCAAAATCTCACTCCTATCCTTGAAAAGTCCACATTACTGGCTCTGATATCAGGGAGCATAATCCTGTGGCACGAATGTGTGTGTGTATGTGTGTGTGTGTGCGTGTGTTGGAGTGTGTGAGCACTAGAGGACAGTGTTTACCCGACATTAAAATATGCCTGGCACAGTGCTTAAAGCCAGTATTTGCGCAGTTCACAGCGAGGGCTATGCAATGGATGTTGACATTTTAAGGATAGGCAAACATATGTCTTGGCACGGTCAAACGCTCCCACAGCTCTTTGGCTTGCAAAGAGAGGACACATTTTATTCTGATATAAAAATTAGAAATGAAATCCGCTGTTGATACCCTTCGCATGCTTATTAGAGCAACAGCAGTGTCTAAAGGAGGGTTTTTCATGCAGTAAAAAATATAAACAGGGATGCTGGAAGTCATTCGCAGTCGGGGACGCAGAGAGGTCGGCCCATATAATGACGCTGTAGGAAAAAGTGCGCAACATTCATGTTTTTGAATACGTGTGAATGGTCAGAACAACTTCAAAACAGTTCTGAACGTGAAATGCAACACACTATAGGCCAGAAGGAGAGAGAAATTCCCCAGACTCCCTTATGAAATCTCCCGATTTTCTAAGTTGTTTAGTTAGGAGGAGCTCTGTAAACTTTGTGAAACATTGTTTCTGAGAAATATTTATGATCCGGCCCCTCTTGTAAATTCAGCAAAGGTTACACATGGAGTTGTTTCTTTTTTGTGTGCCTGATATCAACGTTTCATGGAGAGGCGGGGGCATCATGCATCTGCCTTTTCATTACTGTTGTCACAACATAATTCATTCACTTGATTCATAAACCAGAGGATTGTCCAGGAACATTAGGCTTGGTGATCAAAGGTTAATACAGTCTGCACACTTATTAAGGGAACGGCAATATCCAAAAGGTGCTTAAAAATATCACCAGGGACACTGGAATTATATGTATGATTATATCTGATAATTATTAAGTAGAATTTTCAGCAATTTGGAGAGAAAACATGAACACTAACATGCTATCGGCATCGGAGCAGGGAGGTGAAAAGGGAAATGAATTCCCCAGACTACATTATCAAATCACTCAATTTTGTGAGTTGTTGAGTTGGGGAAACTTTATAAGATTTTGAAGCGTAATCTTTGGAAAAATCTAAATTTTTTGTCCTTTCTTGTTAATTTGGCAAATGTAATACATAAAATTAGGTCTTTCTTTCTTTCTTTCTTGCTTTCTTTTCTTTTCAGTATTTATATTGCCTTGTTTTCTGGGTGCTGCAGCCCCCTCAGCTACCCTACTTCATGTTTCCATGAAGTTAAGTATGGTTTAATATGGTGATTTCGCAAATATTTTATCCAGCGTACGCACTTACTGTAGCAGGGACACGTTCATATCTGTCAAATTGTAGCTAATTCCTGTTGCGCGTTACCAAGGGGAGCTGGTTTAGATGTCAGGTGAAGAAGAGCATTAGGCGAAATGATCAATCTGGTAATTTGGAGGAGCCATAAACTGGATTGCTTTTCCACCAGCACACACGATCTGATACAAACTGCCCCCTCCTTCTAATTTAAGTCTCACAGAAAGTACGGGGGGCGAAATGGAGAGGGAGCAACTGACGTTATCACTGACATTATCAGGAGGTCACACCTTGTCGCGGGACACTTCACGACACCTCCAGAGGGCCCGAGATCTAACATCACGTTCGCTGTTATAAACCACCGCTGGGCTCAACATCCACCCAGCCAATAATTTCACCTTCACTCTCACCAAATGAGCCTGTTGCCACGTTCGACGAGCGTTATTAAAAATCGTAAAAATAAAAATTGTTTTGAGACCTTACTCCCTCACAGCCCTTCATTTGAACCACTACTGTCATCTTAAGGGGACGTCCATCATCCTGATAATTACACAGTTTTCGGCTGTTGTGTCAATATTCTGAAAATATGTCATTACCATGCTGTGTTATTGTTATTATTTCACACAGCAGCGGCGGTGAGCGACAGCCTCTTTGGGGCTTTTTGTATAAACAGAAGTGCCGACTGAGGTCAGACGGCTGAAGTGAGATCTTTCATGACGCCACAGGCTGTAAGAGCCCCCTGTCTTAAAAACAGGCTTGTGTTAGCAGCCTGAGTGAATGTTCAGCCATAATGCTCATGCTCAAGTCAGGACTGTTTATAGA
>JARJLU010018540.1:0-15998 GCA_030272975.1 Sparidentex hasta | reverse complement strand
AGCTGTTATTCAACCTTTCTTTACCTGGTCGTGACATTTTCCAGGTTGAAGACACATTGTTCTTCTTCCTTCGTACATCACAACATCTCAAACATCCTCCACCTGCACCTGCTCCTTAAACTCCTCCACACATATATCCTCTTGTTGTACAGACACACAGGAAGAGGTCTGATCCCCCTCCAGGCTCAACTCCTTTATAATGAGTTTACTTGTATTTAGTTTCCCAACAACTTAAACATTGTAATATCATGGTGGATATATAAGACAGCAAGCAAAAGCTGAAGTATACTGGAAAGAACTCAGAAAGTTCCCTCACACCTGAGATCAATGATTAAATATTTGATATTTGTGTTTTATCTGGTAGTGTCCAATATGAAAGTGTTGATCCTCTGTGGACCATCCACCATGTGGATTGTGATATTTATTGTCACTTCCATGACATGAAACGGTAAATGGAACAGTTTAGACTCAGTGGAATAATGATATCTTCTGGTTGATCACAGTAATATGACAGCAACAGCCACCTGTTTTAATCTAAATGTACATTTGAATGGTATCTGAGTCAGTGCATCATTGATCTCAGTTTGTTGGAATCATCTTTCTGGAGTCATTCATGCTGACTGATTCTAACTGAGCAGGAAACCACTGAAGGTGGTATGTTTACCTTCCCAGACATGAGAATTTGCAGACATGCGCACATAAACTTGGTCTCCTTGCTGCAGCTGCAGGATAACTGCATTTCCTCCATTATCAGCTGTGTCGGCACCTGATTTGTGGTCAGATGTCAGGATGATCACCTCACTGTCCTTATAGAGCTTCAGGTGTGATGCATGTTCTCCTCCAGCATGATAGAAGAAGGTGAAATGATAAACACCTGTAACAGGTGCAGTGAAGATACCTGTGAAAACAACAGAATTCATCAGTTTCCTCATGGTAGAGGTGTGTAGCCAAAGATGAATACTTTCTGGAAATGCATCTCAATTTTTACAGTAACATACAGTAACAGTAACAAACACATCTACTTCATGCTTGGGTGTAGAAAGCATGAAAAATGTTGGTGGGACAACTGTAACGCAGCTTTGGAGTTTCTCCTCTCGAAAATCTTTTAGTAGAGTAGATGTCATTTCCTTCATTTTGATGCCGTTTAACAGGTGGTTTGATTCTTTATCGGGCAATAGTAGCATCAGAAATATTATCAGTATTATAAGTGCCTCAGAAAACATGTGTGAAGATGATAAAACACTCAACATATGTAAATTGATTCAATGACTAATTTATAATGGGCATCTCAGCCATTATACCAGAATGGGTAAAATCCCACCCACTCTTCATTGTAAATATACACTAAAATATTACTGGTAACCTTTTTTTTCCCCCATCAGTCTGGCATTGCACAGGTCATCAGTAAACTTAAACCTTGATAATCTGTTTCACTTTGAACAGGTACAGAGAGTAATCAGATTACATATATTGATAAAGATGTACAGTTCCAGAATATTATCAGGCCAGTTTGTAACATGTATCTAACAGTTACAGGTGATTTAGGCTGCATGTGACGTCCTTACCTGTACAGCTGTTGTAGGCATCACCGATGTTAGTGTACACTTTGTTGTAAGCCAGAGTTACGTCGGTGTTGAATGGTCCATATGCCCCACCTTTCTCTAATGAGGCACTGAATGCCACCTTGGTTTTGCCTGTGTGAAACAACATATTTCCATACTGTTGTTTTATTGAAGTATTTCTCTTGTAACACATGTTGAATTCCATCATGATACAAACATACGGAACAGGATTAAGGCCACTGTAAAAAAAAATAAAAAAGACTTTTTTTCAAAAATCTGACTTTAATTCTGACTTTGAACTCAGAATTCTGAATTTAAAGACAGAATTGTGAGATAAGTCTTTTTTTGTTGCTGTTGTTTAAGTGACAATAATCCTGTTCCATACAGACATTACTTAAACAGCGACTTGGTGGTTGAAGGTCAGTACAGGTTGAAGTGTTTTCACTAACAAACTTTTGAACATTGGAGTGCAACAACACAGTGTTAGGAATCAATTTCTTGCTGATGGATGTTACTGCTCATCATTTCTGTTCTTTACTGGCCACTTGGAGGCTGAGCAGCTGCAAAATTATAAGATTGAGGTTCATCACATGAATATGAACATGTTTCAACCTTATCAGTATCAAAACCAGCACTGGAATTCACATTGATATTGATTACCATTAATGAATTCCTTAATGTCACTTTTTTGTTTTTACTTTTAAATCGACAACATCTTCCTGCACAGGCACAGAAAACTAAAAGTTGTTCTTTGATAAATTATTAATTCAAATCTTGAAGAACAAAGTCTCATTTCACCTGTTTCGCACATGGTGGATTTGCTGGTAGATTTTTTCTTTGCTCGTCTTCGCTCGTCTTCGTTCCGTCTCCAAAGCTGCGAACAACAGGATCGCTGCTGCTGCTTTTATATTGTTTCATCGATGGGAGGTTGTTGTCACATGTCTCTTTTAACCAATCACAGAGAATCTTTTGTGGTGGGAAAACATCATCCTGGCTTTGAAGATGACTGTAATACATTTCTGAGGAAAACAGGTGCTGTGCCAACCTGTGGACTGGTTTACAGAACTTTCAACAGGAAATGTCATCAACTATTTCTTATGAAACACTCACACAGCGTGACCAAAGAACAGGTAGAAGAAACACTAAAATAAACATTTTGATTTACTTTTCCTTACAAATGTTTCAAAAGCCAAAGGCTGAGTGATATCAAATGGGTTTCTGGGAAGGTGATTATTCAGCAAAAATTTAGCCACATTCTCTGATATTATTTGTGACATCTTGTGCACAAAAATGGCTCATGGACCTGAGGGAGTTGAATCTAATGTCATGTTCAAAATTGTGTTGATCATCTATGGACCATCAGATTTTTATATTTATTGTCACTTTCCTGACATTAAGGTGCCTCTTCTCAGTGTCTGTCCACAGAGTGAAGACACTGAGACGAGGCAGTATAGAACGTACATAACAGCATAACATCCTTAAATCAACCCATAAATCTGACCCGAGTCGTAAGAGTCTGAAGGATTTTCCCAAAAGAGTCACAAAAATGTCTCCTCTCAATAATCACTTATGACCCATACACATAGTATTAATCTATTAACATCAAACACAAATACAATCCTAATTCCAAATGTGGTGACATCTTTTCTGATTAACTGAAGGATTAAATGTTCTTTTATAGGTTGACAAGATTCTCCTACTTTTAAACAATTTAAAACACTGTTGGATTAGCGGGAAAAAGCATCATCACAAACATGACTGTTATTCTGAGTTGTTTTTGGCTGTTGGCAGGTGATTGATGTACTTCATGGGACATTTAGATGCTGGATGTGCTGATCACAATCAAAGACCTATTCCTGGGAAACTGTCAGCTCAGAGTTTCAGGTGGCGTGGTTTTACATAGTTTAAGATACAAAGTGCAATCAAAACATCAACTTCTTAACAAAGGCTGAACAAACACACACACACACACACACACACACACACACACACAGAGTATACTGTTCAAACTGAAGAAATAACCAAGTGAAATAACCTTATATTTAGATTTAAACTGAAGTTCCTCTTGTTTTAATTATAAATAGATTATCAGGTGCTTTCAAAGTAAGATCCTTTGACTTGATTCAAGTAAATGTCTTGTCTCGTGTGTGCTATAAATTGTTGTCACATGTCTCCTTTAACCAATGACAGAGAATCTTTTGTGGTGGGTAAACATCATCCTGGCTCTCAAGGTGACTGTAAGGAATTTCTCAGGAAAATGGGAGGCTGTGCCAACCTGTGTACTGATTTACAGAACTCTCATCAGGTGACCTCATCAAGTATTTCTTATGAAAAACTCTGACACTCTTATAAGTCTCTCTCTGTTATCTATTGTCAGCCACTTTGCAAAACGACCTCCAACTCCTTCCATGTTGCCATGAGTGTATGGTTCTCCTGGCTATCCTCATGAACCTTCAGCAAGTGGCTTGCATTGTTCCAGTCCTTTAGTCCTTCCTTATCAAGTCTGTATTCTTTTGGAGAAAACATTTAGCAGCAGAAGCAGTGCAAGCTATCATTTCTGTTTGAGTACATCAGCCAGCTTCTTTTGATTTTTTCAGCATTGACGAAGACTCTTGTTTTTGGGAAATGTGTAACTGCTTTTTTATTTGAAATAGTCCTCTGTGAACTAACTCTCATCTCACTGTGTCAGTTAGAAGAGATGGCCAGTCAGCAGGTGCAGCCTTCAGTCCTGATGCCGTGTCACTGGGCTGGTGGTGAAATGTGTTAAAAGTGCCTCTGCATTTTGTGCACACAATTGGCACATGAACCTGAGGGAGTAGAATCTAATGTAGTGTCCAAAATTAAAGTGTTGATCATCTGTGGACCATCAAATTTTATATTTATTGTCACTTTCCTGACATTAAAGGGCCTCGTCTCAGTGTCTGTCCACAGAGTGAAGACACTGAGACGAGGCAGTTTAGAACGTACATAACAGCATAACATCCTTAAATCAACCCATAGAACTACTGAGGTCCTGAAAGGTCAGGGTCGCACATGTTATTTGTCTCTTTCATGGGAGCGAGTTACATTTTATTTGAGTTATTTGTGTCAGTATCACAGAATAACAAATGTTTTCCTGAGACAACAGAATCATTTATCATGAGAAAAGATATCATAAGATTTATAGAAATACATGATCACATAGACACTGTTCTGTGGGATGGATTAGCGAGTTTTGACGCAAACAGTATGAATTTTCTTTCTTTTTTTTTTCTTTTAAACAATTCTTTATTCAAGACAGACAGCAAGCAAAAGCAGAATCATATTGGTTAAAACACGTGTTTCTTCCTCTTCTTTCCTTCTTTCCTTCACTGGGTGCCGGATGGTTTCAGTCTTTTGGACATTGTGATTCCACAGCAGTATCAGTACTCGTCCTCTTGGTCTTGGGGTCTCGGTGTGGTCGGGATCAGGCAGCTCGTCTCTCGACCCGCCGCCCTCACAGAGGACAGGTACACAAACAGGAACCCAGAAAAAAAAAAGGCCTCTCCGTTATTCAATAGTCTTTGCTCTGAAGTTATGTTGCTGTAGGCATATAAAATATTTCAAAATAATAGTAGTGATAGCACTGGTTTAAAAAGTGTATCATTATTATTATAAGTAGTAGTTTTATTACACTATTATTTATTTATTTTATTTTACAGTTTTTCCTCGCCCGTTTCCCTGTGCATGACGGAGCCCCTGGCATTTGCCTATACTGCCTATGCCCAGGGCCGGCTCTGTACACACATAGTATACAGTTCACATTGAAGAAATAACCAACTGAAATAATCTTATATTAAGATGTTTAGACTAAAATTTCTTGATGAGCAATTTGGTCTTTTTCAAAATATTTTTAACACTCTTGTAACGATACAAGGGACACATCTGTATCCAGTCGTTGAATTAAAGAAACACTTATTTGTAGATGAACTGTAAAATAAGTCTAGTGTGTGCGCTGTAAATTCTGGGAGTGCTGCACTGCCCTCTCTCCTGTCAACACTATGTTATTAATGAACACTTATAAAATCGAAATTCTTTGGAAAATGTGGGCCTGCACTGCACCAGTCAGTTTCCTGCTCTACTGACGTTTGACCAGGTGTTGAGAAATATCTCAAAGTGTTTCATCAGAAACACTGGTTGACAGAAAGACAAACTCCTTAACAAAACCTATAAATGTTAAAGTTCCTACAGGGAAAGAAGTTTTGAAGCCCTCAAAGGTCATGAGTCACACAGATTATTTCTCTGTTAATGAGTTACATTTTATTTGATTTCTCGGGATTGTAGTGGAAATTCTCCTTTGTGAGGTAGAGAGTTGCTAAGTCTCCGAAGAATCTCAGACTTCAGTGTATGAATCAAATCTCGTTTAATGCACGCAGCGTGGAGAGAAGGCAAAAGCATTCTCTGCCAAACTCTAGAATGTTACCCCTTAAGTACAGAAACAGGACAGGACGTTACCTTCATTTACAAATGGTCATGAAAACACTTTCTTTACATTACAATGATTGTTTGATGTTTGGGTGTTTCCTGTCTTCCCAGGACAGACTCCTTGATGTAGCAGATGGGACAGTAAGTGTCGTCTTATCTATAGGGATGCATATTATCATGTGGGGGATGTGTCCCCACCTGTGGCTCTTTTTTACACCTTAAGCAATGTGACATTCTCCCTTCCTCCACCTGTCCTTACCACTAACAGGAAGTCTATGTAATTTCTCACATTCCTCCCTTTTGACACAAAGTGTCACCACAACATTTTTGGGAAATTACATTGAAAAAGTAAAAGATCCATAAACAATTTTCAAAAACAAAAACAAGAATCAATGAATTTGACTGTGTGTTACATAAATTAAAATACATGACATGTTATATATAATACATGTTATTTTCAAAAATAGTACAATAGACAAAAAACTCATTTTGTTGAAAATAGCTTTCATGCCTTGTGGCAAAGTTTAGTCCGTGTCCTTTTAGGATCTTTTGATCCTGCAGATGGTTCTTCTGTGTTTTCTTTTGTTTTTGTTGACAGTCCATTTTTATTTTTTATTTATTTATTTATTTATTTATTTATTTATTTATTTATTTATTTATTTATTTTTACCCTTCTGTAAGAGATGGGGTGTCTGAGTAGTCAGTATAAATGTCATCAGTGTGATTGATGGGTGCAAGTGAATCAGATGGTGTGAAAGATATGAATATATGCGGATATTTGGAGTCCAAATTTCGCTCCGTTGAAAAACAGGATTGGGCAAACGGTCATTGTGGTAACCAACCCAATGATGAAATCCAGCCATAATCTTCCAACGGCATTCCCTCTCAGCACTTCCACAGGTTAGGTTGTTGTCCTTCCTTCAGCAGCATGGTTTGGAAGAAAGCTTGCATTGGGATGCACGGCTCCAGGTGTTCCCCTCAGCTATTCAAATGGCAGTGGATGTTATCAGCAGCACCTGATGTGGTCCAGTCCACCGCAGTTGATGCCAGTGCTTCCTTCTCAGGTCCTTTACCACTGCCCAGTCTCCAGGCTGGATGTTGTGGAGTTTGCATCAATGTAGGCTCTGGGAGGGCAGCTTTCACCTGATGGAAGATTAGCTTCAAAAGCATGGTTAAATGTAGAATAAAATTTATCAGCATCCAGTCCGGTCAGGGGAAACCTGTTTTGAAGAAATGTGGTGTTAATCATCTTTATAGGAAGGCCAGTGATTATCTCACAAGGATATAGTCCAATTATCTTACGTGGGCAGCCTCTCATAAATCAATGCAAGCAGTAAAAACTAAACCCATGACAAATCTGTTTTGTTTGTTTGTTTGTTTGTTTTTTTTATATATTTTTAGTCAGTTTTGTTTTTAGTGTCTGGCTAGCTCATTTCATTGCACCTTCACTAGCTGGATGGCAAACACAATGTTATCTAAGATTTATGTATAGGCTTTTGGAGATGTTTTGAATAAAATTATTTTCAAAATGCAATCCAAATGCAAATTATTATTCGTTAATTTTGAGTAGAGACCCCTACATGGAATTATTCCCCGCAGAAATGAGTTAGCTATTTAGATCGCTGTTTCTTTTTTTTTTGTTTTTTTTGTTTTTTTTTCATGGAAGAAAAACATGTTCACAATAATGAGAGAATTTCTTTTCCTTCTCCATTGAGTGAGTTTAATAAAATCCATTACTAAATGCTCAAGAAGATCTTCAGGTTTAGGATGGGCTGACCAAGGCATTGCTACACCTCTGCCAACATTGTAAGTTTCACAAATCAAAGTTAAAGTTAAAAAAAATATATATATATCCTGGCGCAAGCCGCAATCTATTTGCAATATTCTACATCCTCCCTTTTGATACATGGTCAAGACCATGTGTCAACTTTGCAAAGAAGGGAAATCTGGCTTTTGGCAGTACTGGGAGGCCGTTTACACCAACCCAGAGGTCAGATGGGAGTTTCCCAGTGATATTGGGTCATTATCACTTGTATGAGCTTTACATTTGCATAGGTAGAAGTACTGCAGACAAAAGGTTAATGATTAGACTTTTAGGAGCAGTAGAATTTCCTGTAGAAGTAAGAAACCTTGATTTTTTTATAATGTGTGGAAATTCATGACATACATCAAATGCATACTGAGAGTCAGTATGTACTGTGATATTATTCCCAGTCCCTGGAATGAAAAATAGCTGCTTGGGCAGACAGGTTATTTGGAAGGTTAGCACTTTCAAGTATAGCATGGTTAGTATATCTTCATATGAAAACACAATAGGATCCATCTATTGGACTTCTCATTGCAGAGCCATCTACAAAGAAAACAGAATCAGGGTTAATGAGGGGAGTGTCAAAGAGTATATCTTGGATTTGACACTTTCCAGGCAGGGGTAGGGTTCTCCATCTTGAGCTGCAAGAAAAATTATATGAGCCATTTTCAGCCAAAAAACATTTTGCCAGTGTAACAGTCTATCTGTGAGTGTTTTTTTCCGGTAAGATAAGAGAGTGGACAGGATGTGGTTCATAGAGAGGGCATAGAGGGCACATAGCAACAATATCAGCTGTAGTTAGAACTGCCTCAGTAGCAGCCGCTACAGACCTGAGACATGCAACCATACCTCTCCCTGCTGTGGAAAATCCATTTTTGAATAGTATCCCACAGGTTGTATCTCACCATGTGACTGAGTTAGAATTTTCTGTCATAAAACTCATTATTTTTAGAAAATAAAATAAAAAATAATTAAAATTAAAAATGTGGGAGTGTCCGGTAGCCCTAGGCTAAGGCAAAGTCAATAAAGCTTGTTTTAAGTCAGTTAAAGCTTTCGCTGCGTCAGTAGTCCAAGTCAAAAAGTCCGTCATGGCCAAATGTCTACCCCCATATTGTCACACTGTGGTGAGGGATGTCCTGTCTTGGGTTTTTTGTCCTGTGAATTTCATGTTTTATTTTGAAAAGTAACTCTCCTCTCATTTCAGGTCACTTGCCTTTCCTCTTGTGTCCCCGGTCTGACGTCATCCCTGATCCTTGATTGTTTTCACCTGTGTTCCCCTTCCTCATGTGTATAAAGTCTTTGTCTTCCCCTGTCTGTGTTGCAGAAGTATCTCGTCGTTAGTCGTGTACGGAAGCCTTAACCCCAGTCTAGCAAAGTATAATCCCAAGCTAAGTATTATCAAGTTTTATTTTCTGAATTTGTTCTCTTTGGTTGTTTGATCCTTTTTGTTTCTAACGTTTGTGGTTAGAGTTTTGATTTTTTGAGTTTAGGACTTTTCATAGCCGTTTGTTTTCATCCGTGTGGAGCGCTTTTCGTTGTACCTTTTTATTATTGAGAGTAGATATTTTTCATAGCCTGTGAGCTGACCTCTTCAGAGAAGTTTTTGTTTTCTATTTAAGTTTTAAAGCCTTGAAATTAAGAATAGTGTAGATTCCTCCTTCGGGAGCGCTTTTCGTTTTTTGTGTTATTTGTCTTGTTCGTCTCTATAGAACTTTTCATAGCCATTGATTTGTCATTCATTCTAAAGAGCTACAAATCAGTAAAATAAAACCTGTCTTTACATCATCATTCTGCATCTGAGTCCTCTCTCCTTGTCTGAGCGTGACACATGTGATGTCATATAGGGGTTGGGAGATTTCCACAAGTGTATCAAATCCATGGACAACAATAGCCTGCTAAATTCAATAAGGCAATTGTTTTTGGGTTTTTTTTGTTATTTTCATTCGCAGTTTTTTGAAACATCCAAGGTTGTGGATGTAATCTGGACCTAATTCACGACTTTTCCGGATTAAAATAACGCATTTCATTTTTCAAAAAATAATTTGCAACTTGTCCTTTAAAAAATGTTTTTTGGACTGTTTTCTGCCAGAAAACAAAAACGGAAACACTGTCTCAGTTTGACAATGCCCTTGCATAGGAAGACATATGCACAAACATTGTCAACATACTGGACAAGTATTAACACACAATGGCTGCTAATGCTAAGTTCTCAGTTCTACTGCAAATCCAAAGTGAAATTGGAGAAGAAAACCCTATAGCATCTGCATCCAAGAATACCATTGATGGTGAAAACAAACCAGAACTGTGAGTCAGGATGAACAGGAATGCTATAATATGCATTTGTTAAATTAACAACTGAAAAACCCAGTCTGGGAGAATATTAGTGTTAAAACATCTGCTGGATGACCAGCTTCATTTATGACCCTAAGGTGTTTTAATGATCTCCACCGCCCATTTGTTTTTTTCCTTCAGGCATGATGGGGGAGGTACATGGTGAGATTTAGGAAATCAACAATGGCAGCTTGATTTATGCTTCACTGAAATGACACCAACACTGACTGAGGGAATTTTGCATCTTTTATATCCCAAAAATGTTAAAATTAGCAGTCAGTGTATTTGTGTGTGTGTGTCATCATTATTTGTGTCAATGTGCTCATGTCTATGTGCTGCTCAATGCTCTGACCTTCCTCCACTGTCTCCTCTGGTTGTGTCCTGGTGAATGAACAGACACCTCCATGTGGTGCATGTGGTCAGGATTCTTCTGGATCTCGCCTTTCTTGCTGATTAAGCTCAGAGTTCCCATCGCCTTTCCTCTGTAGCATCGGCCTTCTGGTCAGTGCTGTTTCACTGTCATTGATAGTTTGATGTGGAGTCAGTCTTCTTCTCCTCCTGCTTTTGTTTGTAGACTGTGATCTCTGTCCAGGATTCTGTGGCCCACCAAAACTCCAGTCTTTGTGTCAGGTGCCTCCTCTGCAACCTCCTTCATTTCGTTCAGTTGACATGGCCATGGACATGGATCACAATTACAGTCTGTTTTCCTGTTTTCCTCGGCATGGAGCTAGGGAAACATCATCCCCTCTGTGATCTTCACTCCACATCCAGCAGTCAGCAGAATCTGCCATTGGAGAAAAGTCTTTCTTGGAGAAGCAGGTTAAGTTGTTTGCTGTTTAGGAGATGGGAAGACAGCTGAAAAATCAGGGTGTATTTGTTTCCCCCCTTCTTTCTTAGAGTCATCTCTGGGTGCTTGACCACATGTGAAGAAGGTGCCGCTGAAGGTTTGTAGGTGTGGAGAAAGCAGGAGATTTCATAAATTCTAGCCCTACATTCTTCTCTCCTTCTTTTTCTCACTCAAACCCTCTTTTCACATTTCTTTCAATCCCGCTACTGATTTTGAGGAAAACAACTTATCAGTCAATCTTTTTTCTTCCCTACTTTCATTTTACCTTTTCTTTCAACATACTCTACACCATCTCAAACATTCTGTGCTTAATGTGTCTTAATTGGAAACACATCAAGGGTGACAAAATGCCAAAGTTAGAATCCTTAACCACATTTTGCCCATGTGTCTGCTCTTAATTCAGCAGGATAGAGAAAGCAGAGTGGAGTGAAGGCCAGGGTCTTCAGAGGAGGTGTGGATTACCTGTACCACCTGGCTCACCTGTATTTAAGATGGGTCTGACGACAGAGGGGGTCGTACACTGTGCACACTGTAAAGCCTCCAGAGCCAATGTGATTACTGTTGTTGGCCTATTTGGATAAAACTGACTGGACTTGTCTGCAGACGTAGGGGTCTGAAGGATTTTCCTAAAAAAGGTTGCAGTCACAAAAATATCTCCTGTCAATAATCACTTATGACCCATACACATAGTGTTAATCTATTAACATCAAACACATGTACAACTCTGATTCCAAATGTGGTGATTCTGAATGACATTTTTCTGATTAACTGAAGGATTAAATGTTCTTTTATGTGTTGACAAGATTCTTCTACTTCTTCAAGGAAAGAAAAGACAATTTAAAGACACTGTTGGATTGTCAGCTTCACACAAGTGCAAACATGACTGTTGTTCTGAGGTGTTGTGTGACAGATGGCAGTGGAATAATGTTACAGATTGCACCTTTAGATGGTGGTGTGACAACGACATTGAATAGGGGTCTGTTTATTTTTCTTGGGAAAATTTGGGCTGAACTGCATGAGCAAGTTTACCGGTTTACAGAAGTTTGACAAGGTATTGAGCAATATTTCACTGGAAACATTGGTTGACAGAACGTCCAACATCTTAACAAAACCTAAAAATGTTAAACTTCCTGCAGGGAAATAAGTGTTGAAGCCCTGAAGGGTCATTAGTCACACAGATTATTACTCTGTTAATGAGTTACATTTAATTTGATTTTCTCGAAATCACAACTTACTTGTATCAATATCACAGGTGAACAATCACCATTTATCCAAAGTTTTTGTATTTACAGTTTCTTCCAATTGCTAAAACACAATTTTCCAAACTAGGCTGGTTTTATCAAAATGCTTAACACAATTCACAAATCACACACCCAAACTGCAAAATACCTCATATGTCCTGCAAAATGAAGCACTGCAGCAAAAATGACGTATAACATTATCAAAATCAAACTTTTGCACCAGATGGCAACACTTCAGTCATGTTACAGATTCTTGTCTAATGAACTGCACACTGTTGGGCATAATGAAAAGCACTCCTATCTTTAGTATGCTTTGCCATAATACTAACATAGTTCAAATTTTAGAGAATTCTTCAGATTGTTCACATGCACAGCAATATTTGCAGATACACACACATGCTGTTGAAACATTTCTCTTTTTATTTCTCACCAAACAAGCCAGTGCAACATATGCGCAGCAGATATATTTACATTGGCGTGAACAAAAATATGCTCACAAAACAGTAAACTGAAAAAGAAAATTGCAGATGAGAGAATGCCGCCCTGCTGCTGCCTCCTTTTACCTGCTCAGGTGATTGCTCGCATCTGAGCTCAGGCAGTGCAGAGCAGGGCGGAGACATAGGACACACACACACACACACAGCGTGGAGGCACCGCTGGGATGAGAGAGAGCCTGAAAACTGCAGGAACCTAAAGGTGGAAGAGGATATAACAGCAATAAAGTATCACTACGATGTATAAAGTTTGGAAAATTAATGTATCTAGTCTCTGAAAACATCATCAGCCACACAACAGTGTGGGCAGGTGTGTGTAGTCGATACAGAGCTGCCTTACACTTTGTGAATAGTACAGTGACAAGCCCATACTACCTGAAAAACATCATTAATCCAGTCATTGTGCCCCTGCATGAACAACACAGGCCTAATTTCATCTTCATGGACAACGATGCTTCAGCTCATTAGGGAACAGCTGTTGGACACTAGTGTACCTCAGATGGAGTGACCGGCACTTTCTCCAGACCTGAAGTCTATAGGAAACCTATAGGATCAGCTGAGTCGCCGTGTTGAGGCTCCTAACTTTGTGCCCCAGAGCCTCAGTGACCTTACTGAGACACTGACATGTGTTGTCGTGGTATCCCCACCACTGTTGTTGGCTTTTGTTTCAATAAATTGTTTGAGATGAGGAAGTCACCGTTGCATGCTTCGACTTAAATGAAACAGATTGCTCCTCAGTGCTGTGGCACTGACTTTGTCAACACAACATGGTGTGTAACCAGTAATATAGTTAGTTAGTTAAAAAGTAAACAATAGTAAGGCACAACTAGAGTGTATGGTCAAGTAAATATATATCACACTATGCGTGACGTGTGGAGTTATCAGATGATTCTGAAATCTTTGAGGAGATGTTGTTGCAAAATCTGCTGCAATATATTCATGAAGAAGATCACCTCTCTTTGAATAGCTACATTAATTATTTTGAGACTTCAGGAGAAAAGAACTCCACCACACTTAGGATATTGCCCTTTGTGTGAGTAAGGTTAGGGTTATATATATAGGGTGTATATTAGATTAAAAAAATATAGATATTATATAATGATATATAAAATATATAGGGTGTTTTATTGCTATTATGACACATTTAACAGTGATACATACATGTAAGCTGATAAATGAATATAGTGTGATTTTGAATGTCTAAAAACATGAACTACTGTTTGTTCAGATGCTCAGAGATAACAAGATCATTTTTACCATGAGAAAACATATTATCAGATTTATACGAACTGACGATTTCATAGACATCGCCACTCTGTGTGGTGGGTGACATAAGGTCCTATTAGAATTCCAGCTTAGTTAGCAGCAGCTGCAGCACATAACTTACCAGCTATCTACACAATCCAAGGAACACAAAGCAAGTTAGCAACTTGGTTATTGTTTCTGGAATCTCAGGTCAGGTTATTGGTCATTTGCTATAGATAATTTTGACGTTAGTTGAATCATGCTTCACACAAACTCAGGGTCTTTGCATGCAACCAACCATCATCTCTAACTTGGCATCACACAGACACACACACACACACTCCTTCAGCTTAGAGCATATCACACCCATAAGTGACATCACTGAGTACATGACGTGAGCACCACCGTTGTTTCTTTGTTCTCTCCTGTCAAAGAAGCAAGTGGTGATCCACCATCTTGGACCTGATTCCAACCCCAGATGAACAAAACCAATCAGAGCCAAGGGGAGGGTCTAAGAAGTGTCAATCGCGCTCCTGCATACGCTGCTGGTAGCCCCCCTCCCTCGCGCAGTACATCCTCTGCAGTGCCCTGGACTATAGTCACTGCTGCAATGTTATTTCGTAAATTGATTATAACCAAACTACTATAACCTTGACAACTCCTCCATCATCATGGCTAGCATAATAGATGGTCTCGATTCATGATAACAAGCCTGCAATTAACCAAGTGCACTGTTTAATTACACCAAAATGCACATGAATTGATATCTTGCGCGCACAAGATAGTAAGACGCGCATGCGAGATTTAAAAAAAAAAGCCCATCCATGTCACCTCCAGGGCTCCGTAGATAGAGAGGATGACACAGGATATTTGAGAAACTGTTTTCACTTCCAAATATTTCATTGGTAAGACACCTGTGCCGCTATCGCTCAAACACAACATTGACTCAAAAATCTCCTGCACCCTCCACATGCAGAAATCTTGGCCCAAAATTATGACCTGCCAGCACCTGACAGTTTAGTACCTTCTATATCATGAAGAATGTGTTGAACTGAACCTGATACATCTCGAGCACTCAGTTAAGGTATGTTAAGCTGAAAGATTCCACTAGATGTCAGTGTGTCACTAAATAATACGCTGGTTCAGTCAGCCTCTTCACAGGAAGTCACTCCAGACGGGGACATGTTACGGTTTCAGAAGTCTTCCTGAACCCAATTATGTTACTTACAACTAAAGTAAGTCTAAAGAGAGTCAAATAATTAATACCAATGTATAAACATTTGTTGAATTCATTGCAAATGTATCCTAAAAGAATATTTCATATGCCTTGTCAGGGTTTCATTCCTTATATAATATTTCCCAATTGTGGTTTAGTAATTCATCTTTTAAGGCACTCATTGACTGATATGCATGACACTTATAACACTTTATAACACTTTGTAAATGTTTAATAAATTCTGAAGTTCATATGTAAATATTATTTGGATGTTCATTATGAAGTTGTGACTGATGTTGATAAACCCCGGTTTAATAAATGGTTGATGAAGCATTTCATTTGTTTGTTAACAGTGAAAAAACTGAGCTGAAGTTAAGTATCTACTGTTAACAATCATGTTTATTATAAAGTGTTACCAATGTGATTAGAATTGTGAATTTGCTGCAAAATAAAAGACTCTTGAGAAGTATTGCTATTATGACACATTTAACAGTGATACATACATGTAGGCTGAAAAATAATTATAGTGTGATTTTTAACGTCTAAAAACATGAACCACCATTTATTCAGATGCTCAGTAGATGTTTATTGTTGCATCAGCAGCAGAACACAGACATGACTGAGGAGAGGCAGTCTCTCCTCAGTTCTTACAGCACTTTGAGATAACACACATTAACTGTAGACAACAACAGGATGTACATGATTTCACTCAAGCTGTTATTCAACCTTTCTTTACCTGGTCGTGACATTTTCCAGGTTGAAGACACATTGTTCTTCTTCCTTCGTACATCACAACATCTCAAACATCCTCC
>JARJLU010018539.1:0-42459 GCA_030272975.1 Sparidentex hasta | reverse complement strand
AATATTGTTTTTATACTCAGGACACACAAATACGCGGTAACAAATATATTTTATCCACCTTGTGTTGGTAATCTTTCAGTTCTGCAATACAAATAGTAAAATACTGTAAATACTGTGTAGGAATACAAAGTAGGAATACATTTCCCAAATACTTGAAACATACTTTATTTTTACAGTCAACAGAACAGTCCACAGGCAATACTGTACTACTGTACTCATTGAGTACTGTATTGATATGCAGTACTGCAATTTTCTAGTGAGAGTAGATTTCTTACCTATTCTCATTACTCTCAGTCCTCTGGCTCTGCCTCGGTTTCCAATGTTGGCTTCCATTGCTCCAAAGCAGAAGAGCCTTTTATGTTGGCCTTTCATGCTGAAGCTCTGATTGCTAATTGTAAAACTGTGTGACAGGTGTTTGCCCATGTGATGAGTCAGTGTGCATAGTAGGGCAATTGACTTTAGAATTTTGAATGACAGTGTGTTCCATATGAAAACAAGAGATTTTCTCCATGAAAGTTGTGCCAAATGCAGAGAATTGTGCGTAGTGTTTTGAAAAAAGTGTGTTTTAGAACTGCAATTTGAGTGTAAAGCAGGAATTGTGCTTGTAGTTTAGCGGAATTGGTTCAGGGGGTTGGTGCATGAGTTACATGTTGTGGTCATTGTGTCTCATGTACCAGTTTTTGTGTGTAAACAATCGAGAAAAACTGTAATACATAATCAATCACAGGGGACGTTTTCCTGCAGGATGACTGGGGGTTTTTGAATGCAGGGATCAGTACGGTGGCCGACGAGTGAACCTGCAGCTGTGGGCCGCCGGAAGTGACGTCAGTACCAACGGCTCAGCCTCACGTGACGGTGAGTCCACTCCTCCAGTCAGCTGATAAAAGTCGGCGATTTAACGACAACAAGTCGAAGTGCTCAGTCATCTTCGTGTCCGTGATTCTGTGACTCTCGGACGGTTACGATGAGGAGCCTGGTTCTGTTCGTGTTCGCCGCGCTGGTTCTGGCCAACGACGCGCTGGTTCGGTAAGAAATGAACGTTAACCGGCCGGAGTTTGTTGTTTATAGCCGACATGAAGGCGACTATACGTGAACTAATGCGGGCTTAACATGCGACTTACACAGTCTTCCTCCTGTTACTCAACGCTTTACGACACAAACCGTCCGACTGAACATTTAAAAAGCTGAAATATCCGCTGAGTGTTGAAGCGGCGGCTGTCAGTTAGCTAACGGCTAACGGCTACATGCACAGAGCTAACGCTAACGTTAGCAAACATTAGCTAGTTTATCTCTCCACAGCTGCTCTGCTTCTTTGTCACTGTTTTGTTCCAGCGAGGAGTTCATCTTGTGACCTTCAGTATGATTTATATTCATGGCCACTGTGGTCTCAACACTTCCACACTGACTGTAGAGCCGTTCACATCCTGAAGAGGTGGTTTATTTTGAATTAAAAGATCTGAAATGGGTCAATCAAACTGCCAAGAACTGAGTCATAGAAGAAGAAGATGTATTAATCTCCTTGGGGAAGAAATATTTTAATATTTGAAGTGAAACTAGACATTCCACACTATTAAAATACATTACAATTTATAAGTGAAACATTAAAAGTAAAATTATGGAAGTATTTGCAACAAAACGTCTGTAAATATCAAAGTTATCAAAGTAAAAGTAGGCTCGCTGTGTGTTGTGTTTTTTGTATGGTTGTGAATGTAAACTTGTCTAACACCTCATAAGTCAATCAATTAAACTATTAATACTCAAGAGATCATTTATGGATGACACTTATTTACAGTGACAAACAACAAGGAGAAATAGTGACAATGTCAACGTGGTCAAACGAACAGGATGTAAATATATTTTAAGTAATGATTTGTTTTACGTCGGATAATTTGATAAAAATGTAATTAATTCAGTCATAGTAGAACAGCAAAAACTTTGCAGACATATCAGATAATAGATCAAATAGAATTTAAAAAATACAGTTACTGATGTTGTAGATCTGGAAAAAAAATCAGTCATAGAACATGTGTCTCTTCAAATTAAAATCTTTTCTTCAAAACTACAAAGTGCAACCTAAGGTGGTTTATTTTAAAAGAAAATACATAAAACAGGTTGGAACAGTGAAGAATTGAGTCATGATGGAAAGGAGAAGATGACACGATTAATTCAAGAACTGGTTGGAGGAAGTATTCATTGATTTATTCAAGTCATGGCAGTAGAATAGCCTCCTGCCTGATCATTGTGAATGTAAACTATTTATTTAGGTTAATTTAAGATAATTTCATACAGTCTTGTATCATGAATTTATCCACATGTTTTTTAAATTTAAAATCTCAATCTGAGAGGTAAGAAGTCAATATCTGTCAGATAAAGAAGTGGTGTAACAGTTCCAATATTTGTGGACTGAAATTATGACATATTTTAGTTTATTGAGTCCAAACACTGAACACGGAACACAGAGTGAAAAGGAAAAAAATCATGGTACAGCATGTTCCAACTGAAACTCTTCACCTGGTAAAATGTCAAGTGAGAAACCACTCCTGTATCATTTGAAAGGTTTAGCAAAAGCTTTTGTGTTTTTGCACTTGCAGAAAACTACAATACTGTATTATACTGTGTTGCACATGTCTCAGTAGCTCCGTCAGTCGATCAGAAGACACAATGTTCTCGGCCTCCTGACATCAGTCACGCAGACTAGATGCCTCTAGTGGTTCCTGAGGTGGGGGATGGGCCCCCTCTAGGGGACACGGCCAGGCTGAATGAATGAGAAACGGTTCTGCACTGGTTCCAAAACATGACCACATTTATGACAGTTTTCCCAGGTAAATGTACAGCAGACAAATCAACTCCTGCAAAAAAGACAAGAAATGTGACAAAGCAAATTTGTGTTGAAACCTGTTGAAACTTTATATCTGGTCTCATCTCATTATGTTGCTAGTTTCCTGCCTTGTTCTCTAAATGCTTTTATTGTGAAGCACTGAAGCACGCTACACTGCAGTGACTCTTCATGTGTTAACAAAAAGACGTTCCACTGAGTCAGTTGTACCTCGCATGACTATCTTCTACATCAGCTGCTGGGTATTGCAGGAGGGCCGTCTAGTATTTAGAGAGCCGTGCCGGTCACGTGTGTGTGAATAGACACCAAAAGGCTTTTACAGAAATCAGATGGTGAACGTTTGCAGGCACTGATGATAAATGTATGACTAAGTGTCATGTTGTGTTTCTGTAGAGGGAAACAGGTGAAGTCTTACAGTTGTGCAGGTTTGACAGAAAAAACAGGTAGAACAGGATAAAACTAATGCCGTCTAATATAATAACCTGTAATCAATCCTTCTTTTATGTTGGTTATAATATTCTGTTTGTTTTTAAAACGTGTATAGTTGGGTGTGCTCTGGTCTCAGGCCTGGCGTGCAGAACAGTGTTTTGCAACACTCTGAAGGATATCGCCGTGCAGATAAAATATGTGGGTCAGATCTTATCTGCTAGGCCACCAGTTGTGTTTGTGCTTTACAAATGAAGTCCTCAAACTTCTGCACTTGTACTTCATAATTTTGATTCAGTCTCTCAAAAGAGGAATTGGATGTGGGTGGAACCAGGTTCCTGAATCTCTTCTTCCCGTTTCAGAATTCCCTTAAAGAAATTCCGCTCCATCAGACGTGAGCTGACAGACTCGGGGAGGACCGCAGAGGAGCTCCTGGCCGGCAAACACTCCACTAAGTACAACTTTGGCTTCCCCTCCAGTAATGCACCCACTCCAGAAACCCTGAAGAACTACCTTGACGTAAGCATCCCTCTCCAACCCTCTGACCTGTGGGCTCCTCACTCTCTCTAATGCACCCTTCAGAAGCTGAGCTCAGGCAGAGCCACAACAAAGGTCCTGTTGTGTTGTGGCCGCCTCTGCCTTTCTCTGGAAATCCTCCAGGCTAAATGGAAAATCAGGCTTGCTTGTCAGGTCTCGCAAATCTTTTTTAGGCTGGCTGATTCACTGTGGTGTTGGCTAATATCAGCTATAACCTGTGAGAGTTACCGAAGAGGAACATTCACCACATGACTGCTGACTCACTGTCGGCACCTGATCTTTAAGCCTCTTCAGCCTCGTCAGCTGACTGAGTTTGTTTGTTTGCGCTCGATTTTAGCCAATCACCTTATCTTTGATGATGACATCAGTCAGCCTCTCTGGATTCTCCAGAAGTCGGAGAGTGCAAAACATTTTAATGGTTCAGGCTCTCACGTGAATACATTGGGGGAAAGAAACTAGCCTGGTAAGTAGATGCAGAGCGAATTATCAGCTCATCACATGTCAGTATCAGAACATCTGTCGGCCTAAAACAAGTCCGCAGGACGGAACTGCCAAAGATGTGCGATGTTAATTAGAAACCGTCACTCCATCAGAGATTACGGACACTGCAAGTTGTTTTGCCTGTAACAAAACTTTTTCAAACATTTCAAGTGATAATATGAGTTTAACAGTTTGAGTTAAATGTCAGAAAAGCTTCATTGGTATTTAGCTTATTCCCTTATTGCTTTAATGACAGAATGCACTGAATTAAATGTAACTTGTAGCTAAAGAAAAATGCAGGCGACACACATCATGCAGATCACAGGCAATTTCATGGGACATTTGAGTCTGCAGCTGCCTGTTCATCATGTATACGAGTGATAACTGCAGCATGACTGTCTGTTCAATAGGATCTGTGCTTTGCTGATTTCAGTGTTTTTAAATTTTATTTAGAAATATTCGATAAACATAATTTTGTCGGAGTCACTGAAACAAGAAATGTTGCAGGAATCCTACAGACTGAAGCCTCAAACTCTGCACAAATAAAACCAAAACTATCTGAACAGATGATTCTGTAATTTGTGCAAAACCAACTCAAAACAACAACCCATTGCAGAGTCAATGAAAAAGGAAAAGCAGCTTTCTAATCTTGCTGAGAAAAGAGAAGTACTCTGAGGTCTGGATGACTTGACAAAGGTTTTCACCCGAGTGGTTTTCAGTCACGCGGAGGAGAAGTTTGCTTCAGCTCCGGCCTCTGTGGAGAAATCATTTATTCTGTCACACTGTCATTTTGAAACTTTAACAAGTGATTTATTGACGTGACTCAGTAACTATTTGACCTGCGTCCTAATAACAGACAGCTGCCGGGCTTCCTCAGCGCTGAGAACAGAACGCTGTTGTTGTTGTTTTAACTGTTAGACCGGCTCCGCTTCTCAACCTTGAAGGATTATTGTAATCTCTTCTCCTGAAAACATGAGATCAGCTCCAGGATTATTTACTGGTGGGCTTTTAAAGATCAGACTCCTGGAGCGACCAGCAAATCTCCTCAAGTTTTTAAGACACTGACAGTTTGTTTTTACTGATAATTATGTCCCTTTTTGTCGACCAGGCCCAGTATTACGGTGAGATTGGCCTGGGGACCCCTCCTCAGCCCTTCACTGTGGTGTTTGATACGGGCTCCTCCAACCTGTGGGTGCCCTCCGTTCACTGCTCCCTCTTGGACATCGCGTGCTGTGAGTCTGACTGTAGTTATCTGTAGAATAACATCTCTCCTCCAGCCTTCAATATAACATCTTGTCTTTCTTTGTGTTTCTTTTTGTCAGTGCTTCACCACAAATATAATTCTGCCAAGTCCAGCACGTACGTGAAGAACGGCACCGCCTTTGCAATCCAGTATGGATCTGGCAGTCTGTCGGGCTACCTCAGTCAGGACACATGCACAGTAAGATCATCTCACACGTTGGCATCACCATAAACTGTTTGTGTTTCAGTAGAGTAACTGTAGCTTGTGGGTGTTCTTTGAATCTTTCTCTCATAGATCGGAGACATCGCAGTGGAAAAGCAGCTTTTCGGAGAGGCCATCAAGCAGCCCGGTGTGACCTTCATCGCTGCCAAGTTTGACGGCATCCTCGGCATGGCCTACCCACGCATCTCTGTGGACGGTGTGGCTCCAGTCTTCGACAACATCATGAGCCAGAAGAAGGTGGAGAAGAACGTCTTCTCCTTCTACCTGAACAGGTGGGGCAACAGAGCACTAACAAACCCACTGTACACTAAAACCAAACAGACAGGCAGAGTGAGAGAGACTAGCTGGTGAAGAAAGAAGAACATCTAGCAGCTAAAGAAGCTGATGTATTTGTTGATGGATTCAATATTGGACTGAAGCTGAACAGACACACAACTCCCAATGAACGGTTATTATTCTTCACGTCTGCTGGATGTATAAATTTACAGATCTTTAAACAGACGTTCAATCTAAGACGACTCGATTAGTCTAAAAGTAAGAAAACACTGAACACAGTTTAATCATTAAGACTAAACCTTGTGGAGAGAAATGTGTGAGTTTTATATTGGATCACTCAGTAAGATGTGGTCTGGGACTTCCTTTAACTCAAACTGAACTTTGTGTAGTTTTGTCAGCTGTTTTCTACTTTTTTCCACCACACAAAAATTGTGACCTTTCAGTTTACTGATGTTACGATTCAATTGTTCTCAGCGTCTGTTTGGTCCGAGTGAAGGGAACCGAGCCGCCACCATAAACTTCCCTTCCTTTTGTTTTTCGTAGTGTTTGCTGGTTTCAGGTCCCTCTGTTACCAGTGGACCTGTTTACCTGTGCAGCGTTCCAAACAGGTGTTCTTGGAGAACTGTCACTCATGTGTTGCAACACTTGTGACAGTGTCCATAATTTATCTGAGTGTTTTTGATGAGTTATTAAAAAAGGCAAAGACAAAATATTCAGTTTAAAAGCTGTTTAACAGTCTTAAACACAGGCCTGGTAGAACAGATCACTGTACATGTTGGCCACCATGTTGAAAAACCTTCATCCTGTGAACAGCAGCAGGTGTCTGTGGTTCATAGCAACAGTGTCTCTGCAGGGCGGCTGATCACAGCAGGACAAACAGGTCAGCTGCAGGCTGAGAACATCTGACAGCGTTTCTAGTCCATGTCTGAATTTTGTGTTTTGAATATTCTTGTTTATGTTTGAACTTGTTTTACTGCATGAGGGAGTTTCTGATTTAATAATTTATTGACTGATCATGAATGTAGTTGACTAGATTTAAAGCTGCACTCACTTATTTTTATACTAACAGTGAGGAAAGACTGTTGAGTGATAGAGAAATATTACGTAACTCGGCAGCTCATTTAAGCAGACAGTTACAGTGAGCTACTCCAGCGTGCCAAAACGGGTGGAATCGAATCACAACTCCAGATAAATGATGATATTACTTGATGTTTAAACAGGAAACTGTTCTCTGCTTCAGTGGTGCGTTAACTCCAGAAATGTGTTGATCATGTCAGGAACCCCGACACTGAGCCCGGCGGTGAGCTGCTGCTCGGAGGAACCGACCCCAAATATTACAGCGGAGACTTCAACTACGTAAACATCACCCGGCAGGCCTACTGGCAGATCCACATGGACGGGTGAGCAGTAGTACACTCTGTACTGTTTAATCACAGATGGAATAAGTGGTGATTTGGGGCTGTTGGGGGGACAAAACAAGCAAACTGTAGAAATCTTCTTGAGCTCTGGAGAACTGTGACAGCCATTTTTAAATCTCTGGTTAATTAAAAAATAAATTTTAGTTTCTTTATCATGTGCTTGGCTGTGTTTCAGGATGTCAGTAGGAACCCAGCTGAGTCTGTGTGGGAGCGGCTGTGAGGCCATCGTGGACACCGGGACGTCTCTGATCACCGGGCCCTCAGCGGAGGTCCGGTCCCTGCAGAAAGCCATCGGAGCCACTCCACTCATCCAGGGAGAGGTGCGATACTCACCTGACACAGAACACAACTACGACACGGTCACTGCTGATGTGGAATCAGATAAAACATCAAGTTTTTATCGTCATGTCGATTTGTAGTTAAATTAACAATCAAACCAGTGAGCTGTGTGTATTAAGAGTTGTGTCGTGTTGTGTTTCAGTACATGGTGAGCTGTGACAAGGTCCCGACGCTGCCCGTCATCACCTTCAAAGTTGGCGGACAGTCGTACTCTCTGACCGGAGAGCAGTACATCCTCAAGGTGAGACTGAGCGCCGGACATGTTGTTTATCCTCCAGCAGGCAGCGACAGAGAGGCAGCTCCCGCACCAACAATACAACTCTGTCAACAGTGTTGCGTCATAACAAACCGAACAAGTGCAGCTCTGTGTGTCCTGACAGAGGCAGGAGGCTGTTTCACACACAGATCCATCCAGCTGTTTGTGTTGCTGCAGTTAGTTTCTCTTTCTGACTGCGTGTCGTTCTCCTTCATGTCGTCCAGGTGAGTCAGGCTGGAAAGACCATGTGTCTGAGCGGCTTCATGGGTCTGGACATCCCCGCCCCCGCCGGGCCCCTGTGGATTCTGGGAGACGTATTCATCGGCCAGTACTACACCGTCTTCGATCGGGACAACAACCGGGTCGGCTTCGCCAAGTCAAAATAAGCACATCCTGCACTGGAGCAACACGTCCAAGTGCAAAGCTTAAAATCCAAGTAAATTTGTGCTGCACATGTTTTCTGTTGCTTTGCAATCAAACCGTATTTAGCAATAGATTCTGTGTAGAGCCTGAATGCACTGATCTGAACTACTTGTACAATTTTTCAGGTGTGAAACAGGTTTGATAGGATGTGTGAGGAGTGAACATGATCAGCTGATTGTGTTGGTCCTGATTCTTTTAAAACATCTAAGTGTCTTTTTTTTTTTTTTTTAAATCAGGGAGCCGTTTTAAACAAAAACACTTTTAATTTGCGTTTCAGGAGGAAGTTGTTCCTCTACTACTGACTTTGTGATGTATCTTCATGTGATTGGCCTGAATAAACAGTTTTTAAAACAAATCTGTGTCGTCTAGTTTTAATATGGGGGGTAAAAACTTCCCAGAGGACAAAATAACGGTCGGACTTTTTGAAACTAAGTGGATCGAAAACAATGCAACGGAACCAAAAATATAATCTTTTATAATCCAAACTTTCTTCTTCCCCATGAAAATCTTGCTAATGCATTACCCATAATGCAGCTGGTCCCACTGGAGATACAGGTGTGCGATGTAGCTGCAGAGATGAGATCAGCGAAAGGTCTGATACTTTCACTTCTTTCTAACTCAGCAGATTTGTGACATTTTCATATCGGACCCAACCAACAACTGAAACGTCTGCTAGCACCTGTTTAGCTTAGCATAGAAAGTAAAATGATCAGGACGTGAAACATTTGGTCAAAAACAAACATCTAAAAACTCTTGTGGTTGTCTGAGGCTGATGATTCTGAAACTATTTCTTATTGAACAATCGTCACAAAGACTCCAGGAAGTTTCTGATGTTCTAGTTGTTTCCAGTCTAGATGCTAAGCTAAGCTAACTGGCTACATGCTGTAGCTTCATCTGCTTTTATCCAGTCTTTCAGTTTCCCCTCTACGAACAACGACCTGCTGGGATCCACAGGTGTTTCCTGTAGTTGGCCATCAGCTGTAATCTTTACGGTGCGTTCAGGTGCAGCTTTTTAGGCAGGACACAGGTGACCTGCCGCTTCAAGTTCATTTGTCTTTCTACCTGCCCAAATCTACAGCGACGTACCACTTTTCCCACAACTTTGCGTGATATCCACCAGTTGTTAGAGGCCATCAAATGCAGCAGTATGAGCCTTGTTTAGTGTAATTATTATAATTCTCATCTAACTCGACAGCACCCGAATATATTTCCATAAAGGTAGAGCCGTTTCATTTTAAATATCATAATATCCTTCAGGCGACTTTGTTGAGGAAAACCGTGATTGACCAGCGAGTCGATCCCAATACTCAACAAACCCTTCAAACTTTATTATTCCCTCGATCGCTTTAATGTACAAAAAGTCAACTTCACATTAACCACAGTATATTTATCCATAAAAGTAGTTATTTTACTTAAAATAAAATACAGTCCACATAAAACCGTCCTCTCAGCTGTTTAGTATTCAGTAGATAACGTCTGTCTTCACATAATGTTTCACTATAAAATCCAGAACACTTCTGGTTCAGTTTAGTAAAGCATCGTACAGAAAGTGTGCAGAGTGGAGATGAGACCGAAACAATCACAGCGCTGCAGTGACCACTTTCACTGCACACACACACACACACACACACACACACACACACACATCTGTCGTGTGCTGGTCCGCTTGGCTTCCCGACCCGACCGGAGGTGAAGGGAATAAAATCCTCTATATCGTCAAACACAAATCCTGTAAACTAAAGTACATTTTCAGGAAATTCGATGAAGTTATTTGGGAACAAACTGATGGAATAAAATAAAATAAAGGGAATCTGACAAATCAGCGTTGTTACCACTTTCCACACGGCAGCATTTATAACAGGTTTGTTAAAGGTTAATAATCAGTTTGGGATCTTCTGGTGTTTTCATCTGGTGATAATCTGTTCAGGCCGTTAGCTGCAACTAGAGCTTCAAAAACAGTTAATAGAATCAAGAGATTTATCAAAAACTACAAACTTTTGATGGTTCCAGCTTCTCAAATGTGTTTCTTCACTTGATGTTTTAATAAAAGTCATTTCTTTGTGTTCTGAACTGTTGGCGAGACATTTGAAGACGTCACATTTGGCTTCAGAAGATTGTGACGGGCGCTTTTTTTTCCCCTGTTTTTTCTTGTGTTTTATAGGCAAAACAATTAATGGATTAACTGAGAAATTAATCTGCAGATTGAAAAGAATCCGTGATGAAACGTTGGTCAAAGCTCTCGTTAAAACTTATCGACTCCGTTTATAAATGATGCCTTTGTAGAAAGCGGTATCAAGAAATCTTTGTTTGTCGCCCACCAGATGCTGAATCATGACTTGGATCTTATTTTAGTAGTTTCAGTCCAGTGACTCTGTGGTTCCCAGCATCTGGTCTGTGGGCCGGTACCAGACACAGAACACAAGGAATTGGGATATTTTTGTGGTAAATTCTTGACTTTGAGTCCGTGCTGCGTTGTTTCCACTACAGTAGGTCGTCTGTTTGTGAGGTAATCATCGTATTACCAAGAGAAATGACAACCAGAACTACCAGAATAAGACCAAAGTCAACACCAGATGGATCAACACTTGTGGAGCATTCTGAGATACTCACAGTAGAGAACAAACTGTTTGGATGGGTGGTTTTCTTGAGGTGTGGCAGGTACCTGGAGGTGTTGGGCTGCTGACGCCTCTGCTTCGGGCCGTCGACTCCAAAAAGTGACATGAAAACAAACAGCTCAGCTTGGTGAACGTTTCCTCCGACTCAAGTTTGACCTCTGACCTCTGTCAGCCCTCCTGCTCATCGCTTCCCTTCTTTTGTTCTGAGCTGCCTCCATCGTCCTGCTCCTCACCGGACTCTGTGTTCTGGTTCTCCTGCCCGCCGTCAGACTCTCTCAGCGGGGCTGCCGGGTCTCTGACGACCCCCTCCATCTCCACCTCTCCCTCCAGCTCCTCCTCAGTCTCCTCCTCCACCCGGCCTACAGTGTCTGGGATAATCTCCACCTCGATGTCGGAGGAGTCCTCGCTCTCCTTGAACCACACCGTCTTCTGGCCCTCCTTCCTCCTCTGCCGGGTCAGGATGGATCTGGAGCTGTATTCGTCCCCGTCTCCTCGGCCTCTCCTGGACTGCCTCACCGAGGGGCTCCCCTTGGGGACGTGGTTGGTGTAGACGCCACAGGAGGAGCAGTGACGGTTCCGTCTCTCCAGAGGGATGACGCGGCCTCGCGGCTGGGGGAAGGTGCTCCGTCTGGGGACGACGTTGTTCAAGCGCCTGGCGCCCCCGCGGCTCTGGTCGCCCTCGTTCTGGAAGCCATCGTTGGTGTACTGCAGCGAGTCCCTGTGGCCGGAGCGCGGCTGGTCGGACTTCAGGCAGGGGCCCAGGCACTGCAGCAGGAGAGAGGCCCCTCATTAATACAGCACTTAATGAAGCATGGATGATATGAAGGCATTGTTCAAGGTTACAGATGCCAGTGAGCTTGGTCCATTTGTTCTGTTCTAACACAGAGCCCTTCTGTGGGTTCAGCTGATAAATATTCATCAGAGCCGCACAGGAGGAGCTCCTGAAACAGCTGAGTCTGTCTGTGATGTAACTGTTACTGTACGGCGACACACTGAGAGCGAACGAATCACAGCTCAGACGGAGCACGTTATCTTTGTTTTACAGGCGACTGTCAGTGTTTCCTTTCAGCGTCAGTAAAATGACTTTTTTGTATTGTTGCTTTCAGTTTTCAAGGCTTGAATTTTCTACTTGAAAACTTCCAACCTCACAAACTTTTCACATGCAAGACGCCAAAAATGAACAACAAACTGACTGACTGACTGGAAGATGTGATGTGATGTGAGAGTAAACCCTCAGCAGGTCCAGTCAGTTTGGGTCCTCAGAGCTTCCAGACATGTAGATTTAATAATTTTTTCTTGGAGACCACTCTCACTTCTCTGCAGTGTGGAGCTGGTGCTGGCTATTAGCTTAGCTTAGCATAAATACTGGATGCTGCAGTGTTGCATCATGTTGGATCTTATTTGTTTAACAACCTGTACAACAACAAAAACAGAACATTTATTATTACATTAAAATTGAAATATTATAAATCATTTGGGTCGTTTTAGGGAAGAGATAAAAAGTCACAGCGCTGAAACAAAACATAGTCTGCAAATTAAACACATCAGATACGACATGTTCATTATTGATTGTTTTCACGTCAGACAGAGTCAGACTGGCTGTTTCCCTGTTTCCAGTCTTTATGCTAAGCTACGCTAATCACCTCGCACCTCGAGGTCCAAACCTCCTGCACATGTGAGAGTCGTATTGATCTTCTCATGCAACTCTCTGCAAGAAAGTGTTTACACGATCGCAACGTCTGAAAACGAAGTTAATCTGAAAACAGCTCAGAGATGAACGTTCAGACCGACCTCACATATTTTGTCCATGCTGCCGCTTCCCTTGTACAAGCGGGAAATCAGGAATCCGATCACGATGAGGCAGAGGACCAGCAGAGCCGCCATCACCAGGCCCAGGAGCGCCATGTCGCCCGGACGGTACCCGACGTTGGAGGGAGACGGGATCGCCACGGCTGCAGGTGGAAGATTACAAGATTACACCTGCGGGACAGCATCACTCAGCACACAGCGAGGTGATAACTGAGATCGTCTCACCAGGTATGACCTGAACAGAGAGGGCAGCTGTTCCAAACTCTCCCGTCGTGACGTCGACCGCTCTGAGCTGCATTCAGAACACAAACCAACACGTTTTGTTCCAGTAAATCAAAGAAATCTTTTTTTTTATGTGCTTGATTAATAAAAAGTCACCTGAAGCGCGAAGGACTCCGTCTTCACGACTCGCTTCAGGATCACGAAGCCGTCCGAGGTCACGTTGACGTAGCTGCTGTACTGAACCTCGTACTTCACATCTGGATTCACACCCTGACACACACACACACACACACACACACACACACACACACACAAATAGAAGATGATTCAAGGGCTTTAGTCGGTATTTAAAGCTGCTTTTAATGATTTTTAACCACTAGGAGGCAGACAGAGACGAACCTGTCCTGCTCTCTCCCTGATTTACGGTCAGATTATCAGGTTTTTTTATGGCTAATCGGTTCAAAAACAACATAAACTCACATTAAAAGACATTTTTAGTCCTTTTAACATGTGGAACAACAGACTCACAGCAGCGAAGTCCTCGTCTCGAGCTCGGACTCTGAAGGGCCGGTTGGTGCTCCGGTCCCGGAGGATCATGCTCTCTGGGACCGAGTTGCTGTAGATGAAACCTTCGTATCGCTCCCTCTCAAAGCGAGGAGGGTTCCTGCTCTTCTTCATCACCTCGATGGTCACCTGAGTCACCGCGAACTGATCCCTGTTGGTCACCTGTGACGCCTGATGAGAAGTGAGTTAGACCAAACGTATTCCCATCCAAACCCCCGACAGAACAACCAGGGAGAGGAGGTCGTTTACCAGAACTGTGAGAGTTATCGGGCCGACGATGTCAGCGGCCTTCGTCATGGTGATGTTTCCTGTTTCCTCGTCGATCTGGAAAATGTTTCCCTCGTTTCCTGATGGAGGAAAAACTCCATCATCAGCACATCAAGATTCAAAATGTTCAAAACATTTCCAGAATTTTAAAAGTTTGAAGGAACTTTGTCTAGTTTGTTTTATATTACTGCTGCTTTTATACTCTGGTTCTGTTTGTACTCTGGTTCAGGTTCTGTTCAGACCTCGCAGGATTCTGTAGCTGATCAGCTCGCTTCGGTTCTTGTCTCCGTCCTTGGCGAACACCGGACCAGGTTCCAGCACCAGCGGACCCTCCTGTGGAGTATAAATCATCAGTGGAGGAGGAAATACTCTTTACTTCAGTGACCTTAATTACCTTAATTATGTAATTCAAATGAGGAAAATTTACTCAGAGCAGTAAAACGTTTCAGGATTCTAACTGGACTGGAACAAATCTGATCATTTTCTCCATTCATTGATTGATTGTGATGATGTAATCTTTAGCCAAACTGAATTCTGAGTCGTTTATTTAATCCAGACCACCGATCGCTTCTAAAATCCAACAGAGTAGTTTTATTGTGTGAAACAAACTGTGACTCAGAAGTGGAAATATTCTTTTAAATATGTCGAACTGTAAAAAAGACATGAAACAAAACTAAAACTCTCACAGTCCCGATGATTGAAACTTGTTGTCTGTCTTTGTTTTGGGCTGATTTTCAGAACCTCTCTGGACTGACTGCAGGTGAGTCAGATCACCTGTGTGCAGGTGCAGAGTGGCAGCAGCTGCGGTCATTTCCCTCTCAGCCAATGAGAGTGTGACGACGCCCCTTTTTGAGAAGGATTAAAAGAGGTGGAGAGACACTCAGGTGGATCTGACACTCATTCTGAATCGGACCGTGACTGCCAGACAGTTGCTGGGTCTCAGTTCAGATCTGCGTCCTTCAGAGGAGCATTTGGAGGCCAATTATGTCACAATGCCACTTGAAGTCTGTCCCAGTCTGAAGCTCCTCCAGATGCTGCTTCTTCTCCCTGTTTCTGGAGGTTGAACCACTACGATCCTTCGTGGCCTCACATATCCCAAGATTCTTTGCACGCCCAAACAAATAAGAGAGAAAATGGCGACATCGCGTCACTTTTGCGGGCCTGGGTGGCAGAAATCGTGACGTAAGGGTAAAACATCTGGTGACACAACCAGGAAATGCTCCAAAGACTCGACCGTCACATTTAACAACAGCTGACCAGGTGAACAAGGTCTCTGAAGGACTCACCTTCACAAAGTCCTTCTAAGACAGAAACTCTGGTCTGTTTAGGCCCTGATCTGTTTTATTGGCTGTTCCACGTCAGTCTAGTGAGGAAACTGTTTATTCTTGAACCCCCTGAAACCTGAAGACCTTCAGTCTGACATTTAATTCAACTTGCAGCGTGTAGGAGCACATTTCAGTTTGATTATCTCCTGACGAGCCGTGTGTTTATTGGTTTGTTGTCCAAGTAGCTGATGTTGGACGTTCCCTCCAGATTTACACGTTGTTTGTTTATAATTTTATGTAGGTCAACCGCACAGGGACCCGTCACACATCATGCCAGTGTGGCTGTGCAGGAGGTGAATGTCCTGACTGAGGAGGAGGGACGGCTGGATCTTTTGGTTGTAGAAGGAAAACGTACTTTCCCCTCAGCTAACTCGTCACACTGATACTGTTTCACCGACAGATCGACAGTTCATGAAGGTTTTCCAGCAGAATATGTTCATACAAAGCAGAATATCTCCTTCAGTGCACAAACATGAGGTGAAATATACAAATTACTGACAAAATAACGTGAACGTAGAGCTCACTGAAGCTGCAAAACAACCAACATCCAGGTGAAATACTGACCCTGCCTTCCATTACCCAGAATTCCACACTGATTAGTACGACAGAAGGAGATTTTGTCTGTCTTAATGCAAAGTGTCTGAAATGCAGTATCCCAAAAATATCAATGTCACACAACATCTTTTTGCAGCATGAAAGCCAGTGTGCTTTTCTGGCTCTGCTGACCCACAATCCTTTGCAGCAGATTTCACATCAGATATGTCACCGAGCGTCACACACATAAATAAACAAAGCTGAGAGATCACAAACACCTGACAGATCGACACTCATGACAGATGAGAGAACATTTAAGCATCAGTACTTTGTGAACAGATCGTCTGCAGGAGGGTCAAAGTTCAAGCTGACTGTCATGATGAAGTTTTCTGCAGGACGTACTGAAAGTAAAAAGAAACAGTTTACGATTTGCTGCTCGTAGTTCCTCAGAGGACGCTGACTGGTTCAGTGGTCAGTCACACAGTTTGAATCTTCCTCACAACACAACAACACATCAGCTGTTTGTTTCCTCACGATAACGAGACAAATGAGAGGCTGAGCTTTGTTAACTGATGATAACACGATTAAAAAGTAACTCAGCTTCCAGACTGTGGACGGCTGCTGTGAGGCGATAACACACTGACCTCCTTCTCGGTGAGGTTGACTCGTCCTCTGTAGCCGCCGCTCACGCACAGTTTGGCGATTCCCAAGTTGGTCCTCAGACACGGCTGGAACCAGGGCGGCCGGTTGTCGACGTCCTTCACGTGCACCGTGATGGAGGCCACGGACGTGAAGAAGGGCTCGTCGGACGCCGAACCGTTGAACGTGTCCTGGAACATGCGAGACGTGTCACAGGTCAAAGGTCAAACAGGAGCAGCTGCCTGGAGCTTCTGTCACGACTGAGTTCTGTACCTGCACGTGAAGAACCAGAGAGATCTTCTGCACCACGTCGTAGTCCAGCAGGCTTTTCACCAAGATCTTTGGACTGTTGATGCTTTCAAGACGGAAATACTTATCCTGGTTTAACAGAGAAGAAGAGACAAATACTATGTTGTAATATATGTTAATACGCTGTTTTTAAATCTCAGTACTGTGGATCTTAAAGAACAGAACCACTGGGTCCAGTTCTTACTGTCGCGGACTCTAAGCGATAGTACAGCGGCTCCGAGTCGACATCTGTGGCTTCGATCAGTCCGACGGTGGAGTTGACCGTCGTGAGCTGCAGGAGAGAAAAACTCAACATCAAACCTGGAACCAGAACTCATGTTGTCCAGTAAATGTATCAGTACCACGGAGAGAAATATTATTTTACAATCCATCAATCAATTTATTTACTTTATAAACTGTCGGGGAACTTAATCTTCCATCACATTACTGGATGATCAACACCTGGATAGAGGTTAATTTATGATTTATTTTTATGTAACTAAAGTTCTTTATATTTTTAGTTTCTCTTCCACCGCTGCAGCTGTGAAACATCGACACCTCTCACCTCGTTCACTTCCAGTACGAAGTGGTTCTGAGCGAAGTTCGGCGGGTTATCGTTCACGTTTTCCACCAGAACTTCAACAGACTCGTTCACCTGCAGGAGAGAGTGAAACACGGTGTTGTGACCTTCTTTAGAAATGATGTCAGCGTCTTTGTTGTGGTTCTGTGGTTTGGTTCTGTACTCACAGATCTGGACCCGGCTCTGCTGCACTGGACCCAAACCACCAGAGCTGCAGTGGACAGAGACTGACAGACACACACAGAAACATCATGTCAACACCAGAACTGATGAAAGTCCAGATACCATGATCCTGTACGTGAATGTTAATATGAATTAAAGTCTTTATTTATATAAAATTAAATTAATTAATTGCTAAAGTCACCGGTTTTAAAGTTTTTCTCTGTTTATGAAGGAACAGTTTGTTCATTTTCATTTTAACTGTTTAAATCAAACCCTTTCAAGTCTCTCACTGAAAACAATAACAGAAGATGAAGTTTGATGATGTCACAAAGCAGCGTGGGATCATGGGAGTTGTAGTCGTCAGTGATAAACAGCCACAGATTCAAATTCTTGGATGTTTTCTCTGGCGACGTAAGTTTAAACGCACCGTTATCTGGAATAAAACGATGTTCTGGGATACTTTCAGGATAATAATCAGAATAATCAGATAAGAACACGACAAAATGTGAAACAAGTCTCATCAGTTTTGGACATTTTTATGCAGAAATGTATGTTGTACCTGATTCCTGGCTACCTTCACAGATCGTATGACAGAAGGAAGAGTTATCACGTCACTGAATCTTGTTTGGTGTCAGACTGTATTGAAGTCTATGAGAGAAACACACTAAAACCCAACATACCCACACAATCTGACCTCAGATGAAGAAATCCTGCAGACAAATAGAAGAAAACGCTTGATAACTGATTTTTTTTTTTTTTAATGGGCAAACTAATGTGTTGGGTTTTACTGTGTTTCTCTCATAGACTTCAATACAGTTGCCACCAGGGATGAGAACCACTGACGTAATGACTTCCTGAACTGTCATCAGGAAGTGAATTGCAGCTGGATTTAGCCCTGATTGGCTCCCCTCCGTCCAATCAGGTCATTTAAAGTTAGTTTGAAACTCTCTCAGCTGGATTATCTCATCGATGCTGCCATCTTTGTTTTCAGACAGTTTTCATCTGAACCACATTTTGTTCAGATCATCCTGAGAGACAGTTTGTTCAGAATAACACCGTAAACACGGAGCGATCGACTCACCTCGTAGTCGAGTCCCTTCTTCACCATCAGAGCGTTTCCTCGCAGGTAGAACAGATCTTCAGGGTTCACTGTGACCGTCAGAGTCACATCGTCCACCGAGCTGATCTTCACCAGCTGGACGTCCGCCGTGTTGTTCTCAGGGACCGTCACCGGGCCCGGCGGAACCGTGCACACTGAGGGAGGAGAGAGGCAGCGGGTCAGTCAGAGACACGATCAGCATCAGGACCGAAACTCTCAGGATCTCCAGGACGGCAACGAACTGAAGAGAGAAAGATTTTAACATCCTGACTCGTATTGAGTTGAAGTGAAGTCTGTCGTCTCTGAACGCTAATACAAGCAGCTTGTTAGCTTAGCTTAGCATAAATCCTCTCTCTCTCTCTCTCTGCTGTAAATCTGCTTCATGTTTTTTAAATCGATGGTGTTTTTTTATGATGCAGCAGCTCGACGTCCTGCGTCCCTGGATGTGACTGTTTACGTGGAGGATGTTTCTTTAAAGGTGCAGTCCGTAGTTTATAGGGAAGACATATTAATGAGAAGAGAAAGATCTTCACTGACAAACAAACCGAATAATTAAACTCTCTTTGTCTTCATGACTGGATGAACTGAATAAACAAACTGAACTTAAAGTGACAACACAGTTTATACTGTTTTACATACTGTTTATATGTGGCGGACCCTGCCACCCTCTCCAGCTTCACACAGTGTTCTCAGACCTGATTTTCCTCTAAGAGCAGCTTGTTGATTCACTGATGGAATCAATAAATATTTCTGAGTTTGTGTTATAACTTCATTTGAATTTCTTCTCTAAATGTACTTGCGGCCCTTTAAATTAAATTCCGTAAAGCAGTGGTGCCCAACCTGAGGTTCAGGACCCCAGACGGGCCCCCAGAAAGTGACAATGTTTCACAAAGTCAACAAAGTT
This sequence comes from Sparidentex hasta, assembly GCA_030272975.1. NCBI lineage: Eukaryota > Metazoa > Chordata > Actinopteri > Spariformes > Sparidae > Sparidentex > Sparidentex hasta. The sequence continues at coordinate 22,995 of JARJLU010018539.1, read as the reverse complement.
TTGTTAATTTTTCTGACTTTTGTCTAATTTCTGTTCCTTCTTTTTAAATTCTGGATTCTTCGAGCTCTTCAGGCCTCTCAAAATCTTTTAAATACAAACAGAAAAAAATCACTTTCCTCTTCTGTTCATGTGGATTCACACTTAGACAAGTTTAAAGTTTTGCACCAGCGTTTTAAAGGAATAACGGGAGCCATCAGCTGTCCGCCTCCCTGCAGCCTCGACCACATCACCTCCTGCCTCCGGCGACCGATGACGGCCTCCGAAGTGATCAGAGCTCTACTCACGTCTTTCAGCTCCGCAAACTGTACAAAAGCAGACGGCGACGATGCATCCGAGGAGAACGTTCCCAGGTTTACTCTTCGATTTCAGTTCCATGTCCTGATTTCAGACGCACCAACAAATGAAGTCCCGGAGGAGGATGAGGAGCCCGTGGTACCAGCTGGTACTCGGCCACATAATGCCCCGTCTGTGCTGCCCGGCGAGTGGGAGTCGACTACAGTTGCAATGTTTGTGACTTCATCTTACGGTCACATATTGCATGAAGCGCCTGCCAGCAGAGGACTCGCTGCCCTCCTACTAAAATACTTGCATCTGTTTTAGCCGGACGGGTCGTTCTGTGGCCCTGATGCATCCTGGGAGGAATCCAGCTAAAGGAATGTCGGGAACATCGACGACAAGACCTGAAAAAAGCTGCTGACCTGAAATTTATGAATGATGTCAGTGAGAGCTGAGTGTGATATCTCACTCAGGGGGAACTTTTAAATAAAGTTGTTGTTTCTTTAACAACTTTAAAGGAGCAGTTCACCTAAAAATGAACATTCTTCATGATGATGAAGAGTCAGGTGATGTTTCACAGTCGACATAACAGCATCACAGTGTGATTTAAAGTGTAATAAGCAACTCAAAGAAACAAAATGGCTCCAGACATTTTTATTTAACTTTACTTTTATTTCATTTTGCAGAGTCATTAAAGAAAAACACAGCTTGTTTCTGTTCGTAGCCTCGTCGACAGAACTAACTATTCTTTCTTTTGCAGCTGTCAGCTTCATTAATATCAGTTTATTTTCATCTTCACTGATCTGTTTCTCCCACTACATTCACTCTGTGGTCTGCTGTAATAACCTTCTCTGTGAATATTTGTTCCAGAGGTAACTGAAGTGTGTGTGCGATGCCAAAACATCTGTATGAGATCCCTGCAGTCCGAGTTCCTTCCTGGGTATTTAGAAGATGTATTAGGTGATCTGGTGTCACCTGTGTGGGGAGATATTTAATATATTAAAATGTATATTTGCTTTTTTTGACATGAGATCTTCACCGTAGCTGCTAAAAGGCACGTCAGGAGTGGATACTCTGTGTGAATAACTTCTTTACAGATCAGTGTGGAGACCTGGAACACTTCCCCGGCTTCCTCTGTTTTCCTGCAAAGCTCCAGAAATGTTCTGTGGACTATTTTAATGTTGCTGGAACAAACCGGCGACGCTGTCAGAGCAGAAGGTTTCAGAAACGTTTGCTAGAAACTACAGTGAGCAGCTGTTAGGAACAAATAATTCAACGTGTGTGTTGTGGTTTTTTTTTTACAGATTTACATCAGCTGAGCGTCACACAGGAAGTCAGAAGGTACCGAGGGACGACTGACGTGTTGGTTTTCGTCTTCTGGTGGGACGACGTGTGTCACATGGTGTCCGTCTCATCCTGACACACTGTCTGATCCCAGAACAGTGATGATGACAGAAACTTACACTGGCACAAACTGGGACACACACCAGCTTCACATGTGGACAAGGCACCGCTGTGAACACGCCAAGATGTCATACATCACACCAAGTACTCACACACACACACACACACACACACACACGCACACACACACACTCAGCTCCTCCTCCTCCTCTGTGTGGGAACAACGAGCTCACAGTGTCATGGTAAAGCTCATACATTATGTTAGCATGCAGAGATGCTCCTCACTAACACTGAACACACACACACACACACACACACACACACACACACACACACACACACACACGCACACACATTATTTCTATCATTGTTTGTTATGTTCCCATGTGACCAGCAGGAGGAGCCTTCACACCAGCAGCTGTCAGCTCCTCCACCGACATCATCAACACAACAGGGTCGATTATCAGAAACACAACAAACAGGAAGAGGAAGGAAATAATCTGAATAATCTGAATAATCTGAATCTGAAATCTTTCAGTCAAACACACAAGGTGATGAACAAGATTTCACCTTTTGACTCCAGATCCAGATGTTTTTTCACATCAGAAGAACCAGCAGAACTTCTTCAACACGCAGTTTTATTTAAAGTCTTTCAGCCGAGACAAAATAAATAAACATACGGATCAGAGATTTCGAGGACGTTCCTTTATTTTGCTTCTCAGAACCAGAACCTTTTGATTTGCTGACTGTCAGTCTGATGGACCGAGACATTCGAGATGCTGGAGCTCCTCGAGGACTGATTACAGATCAGTTTGACATTTTGGGAAAATGTTCATTTTCTGTCTGACTGAGAGTCAAACGAGGAGACGAGACATCAGTCGGTGTTTTTATCTCTGAGGAGATTTGAGCTGAAACATTAAAACAACAAGAGGAAATGTGATTGTTGCTCTCACACTAAAGGAATATTTCAAAGTTGTGGTCAGACGATCGAAGCAACGAGCCTCAAAATCAAGCTCAATAATTAAAGCAGCGACAAGAAACTTTAAATTCTAGTTGATTCTGGCGGCTCCTGAGGACAAAAGATGAAAAAAAAATTGGGAAACAAATTTGTTTTAGTGGCGTTTAACCAGACGACAGACGACATTATATATGTGATGAATTTCAACACTTTCAAACTAAATAAATATTCTTAAGTCAAAATGGTTTTGATATATATACATTAACACCACACACACATTTTAAAAATATTATTTATTCAGGTAAAACAATAATTTCCTGTTTTAATTTGATGACTGTAAAACATTCAACGATTTAAATATAAACAAGTTGCCAAGTTTCCTCGTGTTTCCTGCCGAGTCCAGTGAAAACTGACGATCGCTGAGACGACAAACAATCACTGAAGTGATGAAATCGAGCTCGAGGGGCCAAAATTAAATAATCATGAGTAAAAAAAAAGTATTTAGCTACAGAGTTTTTTCAAAGTCCTGTGAATTTAATATTAATATTAATACAACACAGAAAGTCTGCTGATGTCTGAAGACAGAAACACCTGTGAGTGTGTTTTTCCTCATGGATGCTAACTTTAGCATGCTACATTAAACATATTAATCTTAGCGTCACCCTCAAATGTTGTGAAGAGTTTTATCCATATTTAACACGATTAGAGACACAAAAAAAAGCAAAGTTGTCTTTATTTTCCATCCATAACAGAGTTTATGTGAAGTATTTTCAGCCTCACGTCGCTGCGAATGTGGAAACTTGATCCTGAAACTTGAACCTTTGGACTTTTCACTGAACTGACCTACTTTTATCTAATAACTTGTGCAGTGTTGGTGAGTGATGTAACTCAGAGTTGGTGGGGTTTAGCAGAAAGCTAATCTCATTACAGAGCGACTTAATAGAATTCTTGTTCCGCCTGAAGCAACGAAAAAAGACGAAGGCGTCAGTTTAACGCCGTCGTTATCGGTGCTGCTGCTCAGAGTCGAGGTGGGAATGTTAATAAAAGATGAAATAAAGAAAAGAAAATCCAGACTTCAGTTTTTAGATCAGAGGTTGTTAAGAAGACGACAAACATTCACCAAGAAGAAAAGTTGTTTACAGTGAAAATCAGTTGTGGAAGAAGAAAAAATACTCTATTACAAGTAAAAGTTCAAATGTATTATCAGTTAAATGTATTTTGACTGTAACTAAAGTAAAATAACACTCACTGTGACAGTAACTGGATCATAGTTACGTCACTTCACTGAGTGTGTTTCTACTTTTAGATTGTTGTGTTGGAGCTACAACACCATTCTAAAGGAATATTTCATAATTCTGGTGATAATTAAAGCAGCTTCAAGGAACTTTAGGATGAAAATGGTAAAACAAAGTTGTTTTAATGCCGTTCGACCAGACGACAGTTCACACAAACAGAACATGAAAAAAAAACACAGAACAGAAACATGATGTTACCTGAAACAAGGGACAGCAAAATCGATTTTAAAAACTCTTTTTAGTTTAATTTGCGTCTCACAGAGCAGCGAACACTGAAACTCACTTCATATTTGTTTTAGTTGACTGTGAGTTTGTGTGAAACCTGAATGAACAAAGTCACAAGTTATTAAAGTGAAGAAAAGATGAATGACGTGTGAAAACATTCAGACTGTTTCACTGAGCAGGAGGTGAAGCTCCGCTTTCAAAACTCCATTTACATTTTCACTGTTTTTGTTAGAAGAGTTTCTGCCTGTTGACGAGCCTGAGTCAACATTTAAATCCTGAAACACAGACTCATATCTCTTTCAGATAATTCAGGAAACACCTTCTGCTACATAAACAGACGTACTTCACCTCCGGACCGGCTCTCCGGCTCTGATCCGATCTGGGAGAACGGTGCGTTTTGTTAGTGGGGTTTGGTGACTAAACTCTCCAGCTGTGACGTCGGTCCGGCTCTGATGAAACACAGACAGACGATGTTCCTGGTCCGACAGCCAGCTGACCCGATGACATCACACGCACTGCATTATGGGATGCGGGACCTCTGACAACAGAACCGTGCTGTGACCTTTGACCCGCAGACGTGAACTGGACAAACGGGCCTCTTGATTCTTCCCATTCGTACGAGCCAGACTGTGACTCAACACTCTTCATGTTGTTATCAACAGTCGCTTCAAAGTGGCAGTAATCAATATTTTTATATCATATGGAATAAAAATGAAGAAGGTCTTTGGTGTCTGCAGCTCGATTGCAGCAATTACAGCTAAATGATGATCCACCGTCCGACATCTACAAATATCTATTCACCGAGATGTTTCCAAACTCTGGTCTTTGCTCTGTGAATGTGATGTGAGACTGGATGACCGAGTCTTGGTGACAGTGTGGGTTCATTTCACTGTCACATTGTCTGCGTGAATGATCACATAATGTCCACGTCCTGTTTTAAAAGTGCTGCTAGCAGCCAGGCAGGAGTTTCTGTGGGTCCGGTGTCCACGTGACCGATGTTTTCACAGGTCGGTCTGCTCCTGCGACGGTTTCCTGATGCTGCAGGTCAGTTTAAGATGAGGCCTCCTGCTGAGCTGCTGCTGAAGTGAATGAGTTCCTCTTTTAGATCTCAACAAGATATATATATGTATTAAAAAAAAAAAGGTGGGAGCTTCTTGTTTCGTCTGAGAATTTATGAGTTGGTTTTGAAAAATTCATAAGAAGCCAAGAGCGCTGTGAGACAGAGCTGATTGATGGGCTCAGGCTAATTACTGAAGGACAGTGTACAGTGTGTGTGTGTGTGTGTGTGTGTGTGTGTGTGTGTGTGTGTGTGTGTGTGTGTGTGTGTGTGTGATGAAACCTGACCACCTGATTGAGATTAATGACCTGCAGCCGTCGCACAGAGACGAGAGGTGAAGATAAATAAAGACAGAAGGAGACGGATGAAAACACTCGAAGTCTGACGGATAGAAGGAGTCAAAATGTCAGACGGACGACAGGGAAACACCAGCGGAGAGGAGGAGAGGAAGACAAACAGCCAGGTGAAAGGTGAGTGGAGACAATTAAAGATGGCAGCAGGAGAAAACACTCGTCTCTGCACCCGTCTGACATTTTTACATGTCATCCTCTGAGCCTGTTCTCAGCTCTGTGACACGTTCAGATATTTAGCGGTGCCGACTGGGACCAGATCCACTCCGATGTGGTTTTATCAATACGCTTTTCAAAAAAGGAACCATCACTTATTAATGTCTTCTGCTTTATGACTCATGCTGTATTTTAGAAGTCAGCTCTGTTGCATGAAACTCAGGAGGTCTGTTGAAACGGATCCTGGTCGGGTGATGAGTTAATGTGTCGACGCAGAAGAGAAACACAAGTTGTGACGCAGCATCAGTCAGTCGGGCGTTCATGAGGAGCAAAACTGGGCCACAATTCTCAGAAAACCAGCAAAAGAAAGTCAAAGGTGTTGTTAGTTTGTAAAAGGTGCAAAGAAGAAGGTGCAACCAGGCGACGTTATTAAAAGAACAACTGTCAAACTGTGAAAGAGAAACTGAAAACTTTTTTAAATTTACTATAAACACGAGGATGTTCAGAGTCGCCTCATCGCTCCGAACAGATCTGATGTCTCCAGCTCTTCATCGCCTCCATGTCACGACCTCCTCTGTGCTCTTTATATTTACTTCTGCTTTACTTCCTCCTTTGCTGCCGTAATACTGACGACGGCCACCGGAGGTCGTGTTGTTAATCAGTAACTGTAAACTGTGTGTCGGTGTGAATGTCCTTGATCAAGGCACTGAATAAGATCCGGACGTGGCTAATTTCTGCTCCCTCCACGTTTAAAATGTAAAATGCAGAGAACGAGTTTCACTGATTCTGATAAATAAAGATTCCTCCTTAACATTTCTGTCGGATCTCCTGGTGTTCTGTTTTCCATCCCTCCTCTCTGACCTGCACTTGTTTACTGGTCGTTAATCCTGTTTTGACTCGTTAAGACGTCGAGTTCGTGCTCGCGCATTTTGATGGCGCGGCGGCTCGATAAATAAAAAGGGCATCACACTTCCCCCGAAGGTGAGATCAGCTGACAGGGTTCACCGAGCGACCCAGAAACTGATTCAACCGGGTTTAAACCTGCAAAAAAGGCTCAATAACACAAACGTCAGAGTGAGAGCACGAAGACAGACGCTCGACGGACTCGAGCCCCGAGGCTAAAATCAAAGAATGCATTTATTAATCACATGAGAAGAGAGAAGCTCAGGATGATAAATAACTATTGAATCGATCTCAGCAGCAGGAGGCCCACAGAACCAGAACCTGATGCTGACGGCGTGACGTGCTCAGAACTCGTCCCGACGGTCTGCATAGAAACACTTCCGCCCTTTCCCTCCCAGACTCCCCGTGAGAGCGTGAAGCTGTCACGTTCACCTGCATGAATACTAAAAAAACCACTTCAGTCCAAAACACGATGTTCATCTGAGCTTACAGGTCGTATTGATCACTCTAAGAGATCATATTTCCCTCCTCGCTTCACTCCGCCGGCTGCCGGTATCTTTAACAATTCATCTTAAAGTCTTTTTAATCATCTGCACATAATCTGACTCCCTCATACATCAATGATGCTTCACATCCTCCAGAAAACCTCTGGTGAAGCTGCTCTCAGCTGCAACACTGCATCAGCTTTAATCCCTCAGTGTATAATGTCAAATCTGTTATATCTTCATTATTGATAAATCTTACTTCTCTTTATTTGTTTGTGTGTCTGCTTGCTTGTCTCTGACTTACTGCAGTTGCTTCTTGTTTTAATCTCCTAATTTCTACAAATTATTTATCATCACGTCTTTGTGTTCGCTACATCTCTGCATGAAAGGTGCAGTAGAAATTATTGAAGTTATGATTATAATAAACTGACAACCACTTGAGGACGGAACAACGGAGGAGGCGACAGCTTTCAGCAATAAACACCACTAGACGGCGCCGCTCAGAGTCTCCTCGCCATCTCACGTAACCTCTCCGCCATCTGTAAAACATCGTCCTCTTGTCCTGTGAATATTTGCTGTGTCTCAGTTCAGGTCTGCATCCTTCAGAGGAACATTTAAAGTCTGTCCCAGTCTGAAGCTCCTCCAGCTGTTCCTTCTTCTCCCTGTTTCTGGGGGTTGAACCACTACGATCCTTCGTGGCCTCACATATCCCAGGATTCTTTGCGTGCCCGAAAAAGAAGAAAGAAGTAGAGAAAATGGCGACATCGCGTGATGTAGATCGTCACTTTCGCAGGCCTGGGCGGCAGAAATCGTGATGTAAGAGTAAAACATCTGGTGAGGCATCCAGGAAATGCTCCAAAGACTCGACCGTCACATTTAACAACAGCTGACCAAGTTAACAAGGTTTCTGAAGGACTCGACTTCACAGACCACAAAGACCACAAAGACCGAGTCCTTCAGAGTCCCCCTGCGACCACCAGAGGTCTGTAGGTCTGTAGGTCTGTAGGTCTGTAGCCTTTAGCTTGTTGGTCTGTAGGTCTGTAGCCTTTAGCTTTTAGCAAACATGCAGAAACACAAACAAAATGAACACATGATACACTCAGAAAGTTCAGTCTAACTTATCCATCTCTCTGCACAGCTCCTGCAGTCAGTGTACAGAACCAACTCCTCCTTCTCTTTGTCTTCAGATGAATCATGTCATCGAGGGTATTATAACATCACATCACTGTTCTTCAGCCGCAGACTCTCATCTCGCCGATGACTCAACCAACATGTTCGTCTCTGGCAGGAAATCTTTAAACATCACGTTACATTTTGCTTCTTTAAGACTCGAGCGTGCTTCAGAAGTGATTCTGTTAATTGAAAAGAGCAGATTCGTTCTTACATCCTGCTCTCATTTATTTAACGAGTTTGTGTAAGAGGAAGTGATTATCTCTCACGGTTTCCTTTATTTCACAGCGATCTTTCTCTCTCTTTACATATATGTATTCAGCTCAAAGGATTTAGGGCGAGTTAAACATCTGCGTTGTGATTTTCGAGGCGTGTGTGCTGTTCTGCTTCTCCCTCCCGAGGCTCTGCAACAATGTGTGAAAAGCTAATTGCTGCTGACTTTTTATTCTAATGATATTCATGCCACAGGAGCAGCCGAGGCACGAACACCTTTACACTCGGATCAAAAGTAACGTTCCATTAAAACAGAAAAAAAGAGGAAGAAAAGTCGTCAGCTGTTTGCAGACATGTGACGTGGGGTGAGAGAGAAAAAGCCTCTCTGCCCTCAGTTGAGAGAAAAACTCAGGAGCTAAGATTAGATTTTTAGAAGCTTAAAAATATTCGATCACTGAAGTTTTGACTTCGTGATGAAAAATGAAAAACAAAGTCCAGGATCAGCCGGAGTTCAAAGTCAATGAGTCCCAGTAAACAATCATTTCAGATGCAGGCTGGAAAAAAAATATTAAAATATTTCTTGTCCACATGTTGAAGAGACGTGCACAAAGAGGTAAAAAGAGAAATGGTTAGAAATCAGAAATCTGAAGTCACTACCTCAGAATAACTCTGTGTATGTCAGTGAATGATAGAGACAGAAAACTTATTGATCCTGTTTGAACCGTCATGAATCACACAGACGATGTCAGTAAAGTCTCAGTTCGTTGTGATTAAAGTTTAAACCTCATGTTTGTGTTAAAGCGCTCAGTTTAAGAGCTACATCATCTCATCAGCACCAACATGGAGTCTGTTCATGTTGACGACTGCAGTTCTGTGACAGCAGAGCTGGTTCTGGTTCTGGTTCTGGTTCTGGTTCAGTTCTGTGAGCTGCTGATAAACAGGAGCAGCTCTACGATGATGAAGTCAGGAGATGAACTGACAGACTGACAGACATCATCTGTGTGATTGATGACACCAGCAGGATCAATACTTCATCTTGTCTTGTTTTATCAGATTCGGTCCAGTTCCACCTCCTCACGCCTGCCGGATGAGAAGTTCTGTGAAACTTCTCTGAGTCTCCGTCGGTTCAGAGACTGAATGATTGTCCTGAGTGTCTCACTCTCAGAGAAGCAGACGGCGTTCAGAGGATTTAGATTTGCTTCTCTGCAGGAAGCTGCGAGAAAAGTTCAGCGACAGGAAACTAGATTCTGGAGGAGGAGGAGGAGCGCGGATGAAGAGCAGGAATATAACATTAATATGGAGCGTGTGAAAGCTGCTGCCTTCATCCAAATATCTATTTTTCAGACCTGCAGCTCGGTCGCCTCTCACACTTCCTCTCCCTCCGCCGGCCTTTGACACTTCGACATGCAGCCGGGATTCAAACCAGCGACCTTCTGATTACCAGACCACCAGCTCTACTGAGCTGCAGCCGCCTGATGTGTGATGAAACAGTCTGACATTAAACAGTCGTGTTCAGGTCAGCCGTCTGATTTCCTTCATCTAATATCTTTAATTATTTCAGTGTCAGTTTTGGTTTCAGGATCTGATGTTGTTTGATTTGTGGTCAGAAATCTTCTCACTGAAAACTTGTTTTGTGTGATTTGAGGTTTATTTGGGTGAAATGTTCCTTTAATTGAGAACTTTAACTGTGATATTAGTTCCTTCATAAAATATCTGAATACTTTCTGCATCACAGTGAATCTAACTGGTGTTTCAACAGGATTCACTTCAGAAGTTTTTGCTCCATTACAGCAAAATTATCTGACAGATTTAGTTTCAGATCCACACGACAAAAACACGATAATCTAATAAATCATAAAACATCAGAGTAAAATTTATCAGAGTCATATTATAACATGACATCTTTACTTTTACTCAAGTGTGACCGTAAAATACTTCGTTACAAGTGTAATCAGAGTATTTCTGCACTGTGCTGTTCTTCCTCCACCTCGGAGGTGAAAATGTGAGTTTTCAGTGTGTTCAGCTGATCTGGAGTCTGTGTTGCTGTGTCCTGCCTGTTGTGGTTCTGGTCGATCAGCTGGTTCCGTGTCGTGCTGTGACTGTTCACACAGCAGCGTCAGTAAGCAGATTTGCGCGGATGGATTTAAGTCGTCGCCTTCTGATTCGTCAACTGCGCGAACTTCTTCCCTCCAGGCGCAGCTGAGGGGCCGGCAGGGGACGTGATCCACAGAATGCTCCAGCGGTTCGGTCCAACCAGTCCGGTGGCTGTGAAGGAAAAGTGAAGCCGCGGCCGGATGAAGGCGGATGAAGCTGACTGTGGGTCGGAGCCGCGCTGCGTCTGGAGAGCGGAGCGCACGGAAAAACTCGCACAGACTTCACCTGAGACGCTCCTGCTCGTCCCGCACACGGCTCATAGATGAAAACTGCTCCGGAGAAGGTCGCTCTCCGTCGGATAAGCAGCCCGTCAGCCTGCGGTGACCATGTCGGACGCGTCCACTGACCTCAACAACGACACGCTGCCGGCGGCTGCGGTCACAGAGTACAATTTCCCTGCGCTCATTTTCGGGATCGTGCTGATTGTGACCATCACCGGTGGGAACGTGCTGGTGTGCCTCAGCGTGTACCTGGAGAAGGCTCTCAAAACCACCACCAACTACTTCATAGTCAGTTTGGCGTTTGCGGACCTGCTGCTGGCGGTGCTGGTGCTGCCGCTCTTCGTTTACGCAGAGGTAAGCTGCTGGATTACTGAGGAGCCTGCAGGGTGACAGAGGGACTGTTGTGTAGCGTGTTAGTGTTTAATATCTGTACTGTCAGTGCTGATCTACTGAGTCAGACAGCTTCTCTCCACCTGCCACCGGGAAACAATGAAGTTCAGCTGCAGTTTTTAAATCAACAGCAGCACCTCAGAGCAGAACACAATTGAGACACAAACTGACTACAGAGACTCACAACACAGCTAGAAAGAGACATGAAACTACTGCAGACACATGCAGAACAACCTGGAGGATACACAAGACAACAGCAGAGGCGACTACAGAGACACACAAAGTGACACGACCGTTACCAAAGACACAAAACAACCTCAGAGATGTGTAAGAGGACCACAAAGAGACTTAAATGATCACAGAAACAAGCAAAATAACTATAAAGAGATGTGGAATGACAACAAAGACGACAAGGACGGACAAAATGGCAACAAAGGAACATGAACAAAAACACCCAACAAATGTATAACAGAGACGCACAAAATAGGATTCACATACAATACATCCACAACTTCAACATCACGTCAGTTGAACAATGCAAATATTACACGTACTTTAGGACAAAGAGACACGAAACGACTACAAAGAGACTTCAAATGACTACAGAACGACTTAAATGATCACAGAAACAAGCAAAATAACTACAAAGAGATGTGCAGTGACAGCAAAGATGACAGGGACGGAGAAAATGGCTACAAAGAAACATGAAATGACTACAAAGAGACACGAAACGACTACAGAAATCTGCAACAGAACCACAAACAGATGGACAACGACAACAAAGTAATGCAAACACAACTAGAGACCCACAACACTAATGCAGAGAGACAAAATGACAACAAGACACAAAACACAGACAAAGAGACAGAGATGAAAAACGACTACGAAGAGACACAACACGACTACAGAAACACACAAAGCCAATACTGGAATCTGCACATCAACACTCAAAGAGACAGAAGACAACAAACGACAGAGTTGCATCAGCACGATCATCTCTGTCTCTGTCAGTCCGGGTGTGTTGCTGCGATGATAACCTGTATCACACCGAACACTGGTGGATGTGTCACGCTGCACAGGCGGCAGTGTTGTGGGGTGTGAAGACCACACACCAACCCGGTGTCTGGTCTGATAATCATCACAAACATCAAGGTCAAAAAGATAAAACAGAATCAACACTTGGGACAATCTGACCGCTGGAAAATGACCCATTAGAGCCGCCGGAGGCCGTTCATCAGGACGAGCCGTCTCCCTCACCGCTTTAATCAGGATTAATTCATGACAGGAGAGTCACTGGAGGTTTATACTGGTTATTAGCAGAGTTATGATCCATGAATCACAATATGTCCGGGCGATAGAAAGCTTTAAATGGTGTCATCTCACCATAATTAAAGTATTAAAAGCCACCTGCCTGCTCGCCTGTCTGTCTAAATATCTGCGTGGCTCAGAGACTCTGTGGCAGCTTCTACTTAAATCCTCCTTAATTAGCTGCATTTGTGATCTCGTTACCTGTGCCAGCGTCTGCAGCCACTTAACCTACTGAGTGTCACACTGCTGGTGTGTCTGCGTGCGCTTACTGGATTAGGAAAAAAAAAAAAAAAGTCAGTGTGAAAGTTAAAACCTCTCCGTGTTCGCTGGAGGAGAAGTCAGTCGAGGAGAGTTGTGTTTCTCTGGAGGAATGTTCGTCTCGACACTGAGCTGCACCTCTGAATGCACAAGAGGATTAGACGTATTTACGCTCAGATTTGGGGCAGCTAATGACTCAGTGTTTGTGTGTTTCTGTCCCTGTGTGTGTGTGTGTGTGTTTGTGTAGTTTCAGGGCGGAGTTTGGACCTTGAACATGCTGATGTGCGATGGCCTGATGACCATGGATGTGATGCTGTGCACCGCATCCATATTCAACCTCTGCGCCATCAGCGTGGACAGGTATGTGTGTGTTCGTCCAGTCAAGGTTTGGATAACGATATAAATCTCACATGGGGGCGTTCAGTTTGGTTTTACTGTGTCAGCCAGTTGGGGGGAAGGATGAGAGAAGTCCAGTCTCCAGCGTGTGATGTCAGCAGACTACAGATTCGTCCAAGGTTGCACCAAACACGGCATATCACATTATATTCTTATTATCTGACGTTGGCATCATCAGAGGAGATGCAGGAGGTGTTATTACAGCCGTTTTTCAGGGGAAGTCAGATGATCTCCATCTGTGACCAAAAAGGTTTTATGGACTCCTTTTCCAGTCTGCTGACCGCCTGAAGCTGCTTCATAACACTTGTCAGATTCACCCATTCACACACTGAAGGCAGAAGCTGCCATGCAAGGCACCAACTGCTCATCAGGAACAATTTGGGGTTCAGTATGCAGCTAGGAGGAGCCAAGATTCGAACCAGCAACCTTCAGATAACCAGATGACCCGTTCTACCTCCCGAGCTACAGTCCAATTATGATGTTTTTCAAACCCTTACCAAGTGTTTTTGAGCATCAGCACATTGTGACCTGAGAGAAATAGAATCAGCATCAGAATTTATTGCTTTTTATTTAAGCAAGTTTACACAGACAAAGAATATTCTGCTCTGTAGGTGAGAAACAACAAACAATACTAAAAGTACTTAATAAAACATAATAATAAAACTGTATAAGCAGAATAACAGTCTGACCGATTTTAAAGTCGGTGAAGATTGTCCAGTACTACAAAGGTCGACATGTATTGTGTGAAGTTGCAGTTGATGAATCAAGTTGCAGATGGGAAGAAACTGTTCTGGTTCTGGTCCTGATGGACCGAAACCTCCCGCCAGAGGGGAGAGTCTCAAAGAGACTGTGTCCAGGATGGGAGAGGTCAGCAGATATCTTACCTGCACGCCTCCTGGGTCCTGGAGGGCTGCAGGTCCTGGAGGGTAACAGGTCCTGGAGGGTTGCAGGTCCTGGAGGGTGCAGGTCCTGGAGGGCTGCAGGTCCTGGAGGGCTGCAGGTCCTGGAGGGTAACAGGTCCTGGAGGGTTGCAGGTCCTGGAGGGTTGCAGGTCCTGGAGGGTTGCAGGTCCTGGAGGGTGCAGGTCCTGGAGGGCTGCAGGTCCTGGAGGGCTGCAGGTCCTGGAGGGTTGCAGGTCCTGCAGGTGTGGCAGATTGCAGCTGATCACCTTCTCAGCAGAGCGAATCAGACGCTGCAATAGAAAATTCAACTTAAATAAAAATAAGGATGCTTCAGTAGAGACGTTCAGTTTGAGCATCTATTCTGGTCATCGTTTTGGTGAATCAATGGTGGGAGGGCGATGATTCATATTCATCTGAAAGTTTAGGAAAAATAATTGTATCCGTAAATGAATCAGACGACAGAAACAGACAGACAGTATTCAACAGGTCGAGATGAAACAGGTCGATTCTCCTGCACCGACCTTCAGTTTGATGTTCAGCCTTGAAAAAACAAACTGCCATGTAAAATATTTAGACAAAAGGCAAAAGTACTGCAGTTAACAAATCAAATAAGATAAATGTTAAGAACTGTGATGAAGATGTGAGCAGGATACTGGATATTGGACTCCCTCACAAGCAGACGCCTGGAAATCAACATCACGACAGCAGCTTCACTCCTCAAGCTGTGAGACTCCTGAACTCATCATCAATACTCCATTTTATAAAAACAGATGTAGAAGGACACTTTTTAAAAATCCTTTTGATTTAAAATGACACTAAATGTACCTTGTACCTCTTGAAAGTTACAGAAGTATCTGCTGCCGTTTCACCAGACCACACAGCAGCTTCACTCCTCAGGCTGCAAGACTCAACGTTTTTGAAACCCTTGCGTTGCAAAACATGACAAAATCAGCTCGTAGCTTCTGAGAGTTTTAACACAAATCTTATTGGAGCTGTGGAATATTCTTCATCCATCTTTGTTCACTACATCTGAGCCTTTCTTACTCTCAAGTGTGAAGAAACTACAGTTTAGAAACAACTGTTTAAAAAGCCTAAAACCTGAATTTATCAGGCAACTTCTCCATGTGTTCCATTATCATTTATCAGAATCCACTGAAAAAAGTCCACAGTGTGCGTCCCTCATATTTTAATACACTGAACATCAGAATAAAAGGAGAAGATCAACGGTGTGAATACTTGGTTCCCCTGCAGTGTTGATGAATATTAAATGCTTGCTACTACATTTGGATCTCACACTGAGTGAAACGATTGGAAACAGCTGCAGTAACTTTATCACAGATGAACAGTCCGTGTGTGGTGAGGACACTGATATAATTATTGCCAACAGCACAAACAAGGTGACAACTGTTATTTGTGTTATTGATAATTAAAGACATGAAACTGAAAAATGTTGACGCGTCTTCTTCACGCCAGCTGAGAATCTGCGGCTGTTAATAAAAGTGTTAATGGAAAACAAAAAGCAGACGGCAGCTGCAGAACGTCTCTGCATAACAAACGGCCGATTTACATTTCAAACATGGAAAACCTGTGAAAAGTCATAATTAACAGCTGCTGACTTTCTGTCTGCAGCTGCAGGATGATCACGGCCTGACGTCTCCTCTGCTGCTCAACAGCAAGTAAAGATATTATACGTCCGTTGGAAGGAGCTTTTTGTCATTTTATGTTGTTTTTTTGAGCTTCACAGCAAAACAGCGTTGCAGCTTTCTCCTAAAAAACAACCAAAAGAAAACATAAAGTGGATCCATACAGCTCGTCCGATGTAATCAGGGCTACAACATCTGAAATTGTCTTGAAAAGAAGCAGAAATCTTCACTGTAACTCTGATATAAACGTGTCAGCCTGCACCTCATCTGACGAGCGTGCACGAGCTTGTCAAGAGTGTAAATAACATCTTTTCAAATCTATTTGGGATCTCAGAGGTTGTATCACAGCAGATGAGCTGCATGGAAACATTGAATGTTTTGTTTCTGGTCCCCAGCTCCTCAGGGGGAGAATGTGGATAATGGCTGAATTTTCAGTTTGGTTTTTTTTGTTTTTTAAGCTTAACTCTTTGATTCTTTGTCTCTCGGTCTGCAGGTTCATTGCCGTGTCGATTCCTTTAAACTACAACCGGAAACACGTGGACCATCGTCAGCTCATCCTGCTGTCGGCCACCTGGCTGCTGGCCCTGGCTGTGGCCTCGCCCGTCATCTTCGGCATCAACAACGTGCCTGACCGCGACCCCAGCGAGTGCAAACTGGAGGACAACAACTACGTGGTTTACTCGTCGGTCTGCTCCTTCTTCATCCCCTGTCCCATCATGGTCCTGCTCTACTTTGGGGTTTTCCGCGGGCTGCAGCGCTGGGAGGTGGCCCGGAAGGTCAAACTGCGCAGCAGCATCGAGGCCTGCAGGAAGCTGCAGCACGCCGCCGTCGCCACCGCCCTGCCCCCGCTGGCGGGCACCATCCCCGGGTCTCTGCCCATGCCTCTGCCCAGGATCATCGAGAGGGACTTGGCCCAGTCTCGGCTGGACGACACGGAGGACTACATGCAGCAGGAGATCCCGTATCCTCGGCAGTACAGAGAGAACTCGGTGCCGACGATCACGCTCAGTCAGCAGCTGCACCGGAAGAAGAGAGCCAAGATCAACAACAGGGAGAGGAAGGCTATGAAGGTGCTGCCTGTCGTCGTAGGTGAGTGGTCATGTGCTCCCTCTCCTCCAATCAGAGGGACTCGTACAGCAGCTGTGAACAGTTAGAGAACCATCGCTCGTTCCCACACTTTCCACCGGGCATCCAAAGTGTCTTAGCCAAATTCACACGTCACAAACAGGCTGTTTACATAGAGGCTCATTTCCAGTGTTTACCTCCTCTGGTCGTGTTCAGGCGTCCGCTGTCAGATCAGTCTGAAGGGGTCGTGGGTGAAATGTGTCAATTCTTCAGGAGACTCACGAGTCATCAGTTGTCGTCGGTGGCGTTTATGTAGACAGACACTACTTGACATTTCCAACAATCAGCTGTGGTGATTTATCTTGTGTTACCGTGGCAACCCTGGTACTATCACAATGCCATTTGTCACACTTACCAGACGGAGATAGAAAAGCAAGGACGCTCACAATCCGCTCACAACTTCACTGTACTGTCAGTCCATTCATTAGATGTAAAGGACAGCACTTCATCACCTGGAGACGAGCGGTGATTTATAGGCTACTTATTAGGTGTCACGTCAATAATGCAACACTGAAATATGTCAAAATGCAGGACTGCACAAATCAGAAATAATAAAGAAACGTTGGCTGACCTGCTGGGAGCTTCAGAGACACCAACAAACTAGAAGTAACTAACCAAAATAATACGTTGAAACAACATCAAGTTCTCATAGTCGTCAGTTCGAAGCCCTCAAACTTCACCCTGCTCCTTCATCACTACAAGAGTCAGAACACACCTCACCTGGATGTGAAGAGTGACACAGAGAGGTGGGGCTGAGTGGGCGGGGCTACAGGTGTGTTGGGAGAGACATCTGGCTTCAGAGTTGACTTGTGGCAGGTGTTGTTGAAGCGTTGGCAACGTTTCATATGGAATTAAGATTCTCCAATCTGCAAGTTAGTGAAAGTACGCAGGTGTCATCCTTTTTCGTCATTTACTAATACTGGGTTTAATTGTATTCTGAAATTAAAAAAAAATCTAGAATAAGTTTGGCCAGTACAATGTTTCTAAGTTTCTCAATTATTTTCTTTGTCATCCATGAAAAAAAAAAAAAAACGATGTCAGGAGAAACAACAAAGATTTTTTTTATTTTTATTTAAACTTTGAAAGACGTGTCTGGCAAAACTTCTTTTCCTTCCAGATCATGATTCATAAACACAGGAGAGGAAACTTTTTAGATCAAACTTAGAAAACTAGAAGAAAAAGAAAATCTCACTTGCCCCTCAGGGCTTCCGTACAAACCACAACGTTAAGAAAATTTCATTTTCACGTCAGTGACGGTTTGAGATCACAGATGTGGTGGTGAGATGATGAAATGTCAGGGAAAGAATTATTCCTATTAATTATTCTCTTCCATAAAATTTAGGAACTTTTGAGACATGCTTAAACATGAATGGTCATAATTAAAGCAGAAGAAGGAGACGCTGGCTGAGTCTCAGTTCAGGGTCTGCGTCCTCTGAAGGACTCGGCCTCTGTGGTCTGTGAAGGTGAGTCCTTCAGAGACCTTGTTAACCTCGTCAGTTGTTGTTAAGTCTAGTCTTTGGAGCATTTCCTGGCTGCGTCAAGTTGAGCGCGGCCTTGAACACCGCCTCACCCGAGTCCGTTGATGTAGTGAGAGACCAGCCAGAGAATTGAGGAAAAGAATAAGTATTTATTACACAGTCTGCAGAGAGTGGAGATCCATTCAGTGCAATACAAGCATCAATAGTCAATATCCGAACAGATCTGACTCGTGTCTAGGGGTTTCAGTGTTATAAGCCTGTGTTTTGCTACGCCTACTGATGGGTATGTGTTTGTTCGTATCTGTCATTAATTGGCTAATGATATGTGTGATGGCCGCATGCACAGCGTGTGATCAGCACTAGGATTGGCTCTCCGTCCGCATGCATAGCATGTGATGAATCCCATGTCTTGATGGGAACGTCCTTGAGCATCTCCCCTATCTTATGTGTTTGCACAAATAGAGTTATTTTGTCACAGTATGTAGTTATGGCTGGCTCCCGTTGTCTATCTGTGTCTGCCTGTGTGTGTGTGTGTGTAAAGTGTGACTATCTGTATGAGTCAGCCTGCACATGATCACATAGTTAAGCAAGTATAATAGTGTCCTGGCCCGTTCGCACATCAGTAGTACCGTCTGTATATTCACAGTCACCAGATGTTTTACCCTTACCTCACGACCCGCGAAAGTGACGATCTACGCTACGTGATGTCGCCATTTTCTGTCCTTTTTCTTTGGGCATGCAAAGAATCTTGGGATATGTGAGGCCATGAAGGATCGTAGTGCATCCTCCAAAAAACAGGTAGAAGAAGGAGCCTCTGGAGGAGCTTCAGATGGTGACAGACTTCAGATGCTCCTCTGAAGGATGCAGGCCTGAACTGAGACTCAGCCAGAGTATCGAACTCTGAGAGCACTGGATCCTACATTTCCCATAATGCAATTTAACAACATCACCTCAGCCTCTCTGACCTCTAAATCTCAACATCTTTACAGCTCCAGAATACAACTTCAGACTTGTCATGTTAAAAAATTAGATTTTGTACATTTGTCCGAGCCAGAACTGACACAAAAATTAAAATGAATTTCATAAATTTCAGTTTAACTTTCTGCCTGTTTGCTGTGACAGCAGACAGCCGGGCGCACTGTGTGTTCGTCAGCTGGATATCTTCTGAATTTGTTGAGATTTGAATTTAATTCGGGGATGAAAGTTGTTGCTGTTGCAGATCAGTTTGTCGCAGTCCGGAGGATGTTTACCTGCAAGATGTTCGTCTGCTTTGTTTTCTAACAGACTTCTTCACTTGACAACAAGTCTGACAGATTCATGCAGTGATGTTTTCACTCTCCATCCAGATTAATTTATAAAAACAGTTTCGGCTGTGATGAAACGTCTGCAGAGGACCGTGCAGCCTCGGCAGACGTACAAGCGCTCTGTAGGAGGAAACAGAGATTTCCTTTAAATCTGTCGAGCTGTCACGTCACTACAGGGGATAAAATGGGGGGATGGAGACATCATGCTTTCACAACAGGTCCATCATGTGAAGCACCTTCCTGCACTATTTACATATCAATGATGAGGTGGGTGTTCAGGACTGTGAGCAGCACCGTGTTACTAATGCGTGGGGGATGTTTCTGCTGTTGGCAGGTTGTGTCGAGACTCAGTTAACAAGGTCGAGCTGCATTAATTGATGCATGAATTTGAGGATTGTCAGACATCAAAAACACTGCGAGGCATTTAATGGAAGTAAAAAATACTTTGTTACTGTCCTTCAGCAGATGTTTCAGGTATCTGCACACAAACATCCATCTGCTAACATTTTCAGAACCGGCTTGTTACTTTAGTTTGAGTTGAATTATAGTTCATATTGATGTGGATCGATCAGACTCACGTGTGATTACTGTTGTTGTTGTTTTTTAGGATTTAATCAAAAACTCCTGAATCGATTCTCTGTTTGTTTCTTCGTGATGTTTATGATAAAATGTCCTGGTTGCAGTTCTGATCACTTCAGTGTTGCTGTTTGGTTTTGGAGGATTTCGCTGTTATTAAAGTGAGAATGTTGTTTTGCTGTCGGGGTCCTCGTGTCAGCACCTTCCATTACAGCCATTCTTGTAATGGAGTTGTCTGTTTTACTCACTGGAGCAGGAAATGAAAGTGAGGTTGCTGATGACAGCAGTTGAGTTGAGTTGGAGATGTTAATTACAGCCCTGTTGAGGTTCAGCACTGTGTGCAGCCTGTTAATCAAACAGGATCACCAGAAAACAACAAGTGTCTCGCACACAGTCACAGTTTCGACAGATTCTCGTGTTTCTGTTGCGCGAGATAAAGCTTCTTTACTTCTGAGTGTCCTGACAGTTCATCAGCGTCTGTCTTTGCAGAGTGATGGATGTTTGTGCAGCAGCTCAGGTAGGTGCGAGGCTGCTGACGTTCATGCGGGATAAAAGCGTCACCTCCGACTGGCTGCCTCTCAGCCATTTTAGCCCAAAGCCCTCAATCCAATTATTACGCAACACGCGGTGGTACAGTCGCGGCGTCTCTCCTGTACTGCAGCACGGCGTAAAACACCCACACTGAGTCATGACGGCAGCACTGAAGACTTTTAACTTGCAGCCAACAAACTGATTCTGTACAAGTTTAAGGTGTCTGGGTTCTCCAGGAGACGCTGGAGCTGCAGGTTAGAAAACATGTGCAGTTATAATTTTATTTTGCAACATGAGCTCAATTAAAGGAAAGTTACCTCCTAGATTAGAAGTTGAAATAGCGAATTGATGAGGACATTTATTCAAATCAAGCAGACAAACTTATGAAGGATCAGATTTAATATATTTAGTTGTGGGAAGATAAATCACATTGTCGTCTGTTTGATCAGTAAAATAATCATCTGTATCATTCAGTGACCTAGATGATATTTCTTGGAGACCGTCCGGTGTTTGGATCAGACTGATGCTCGTCAACATGTTCAGGTTCTGGTCGATGGTTCTGACCCATCACTGCTCAGCTGTCATCGACCAAAACTGTCTTACGTACGAGGCTGTGAACACTTCAGGAGCCGGTCTCCCATCTGAGGAACTGCACTTATTTTAATTATTAGTTTTTTTCTCACTTCTGTGTCGACTCCGCTGGCTGTGACGTCATAAATCCTGCAGGTTTTGTGCGACTGCGTTCACAGAACACATCACTGTCTCAGACTCCTTAATCTGACGCTGTATTGTCGGAGCTGGCCTGAATGCATCTTATGAATAAAAAAGTGTTCACGGACAGCAGAGCGGTGACACATTATTCAGAGTGGTCCGCTCTGCCGTCAGGAGGGAATAAATAACATCCATCAAGCTCCCGACACAAAGTTGATAAATCACTCTGCTGTGTTTTATCACCCACGTGAGACGACGCCTGACAAATGACCTCCGTTTGATTCAGTTGTTCACGTTTCCTCGCTGATCAAGAAAAAAAAAAGCTTATTAAGTCATTTCAGCAGCTGAAGTGTTTGTTCAGCCAGAGAACATCCTCTGGTTTTAGTTCACAGCTTCCTGTGTCCGTCCCTGTGTGGTCAGTTTATATATGAAGTGTTAACGGAGGAGTTCATCTTTCCATCTTTCTGTGAACTCTGGCACTGAAGCGTACGTTTCTACTGAGGGAGCAGAAGAAGAAAAACAGAGTCAAGAAATCCCAAAAAGTATCAAAAGAGCCGCGAGCAGTAATGTCACGAGTCAGAATCATGAGACAGCAGCGTCGTGTGTTTCTACTTTATCTCTGACGAACTCGGCCTGGTCGTGAATCATTTAGAGTCACACTGTCGAGTCACAATGAAACACCTCGACTTCATGTGACACATTTCCCGCTGAAGCTCGAAGAGTCGAAATTGATGAGAGATCGTCAAGGAGGAGAGAGAGAGAGAGAGAGAGACAGAGAGAGAGACAGAGAGAGAGAGAGAGAGAGGAGGTTTATTCTGGAGGCGAGAGGTGTTGAAGATGGTGATGAGCTTTAAGAGCTATGAGGTCGTCCATTAAGGTTATTTCTGTTTCACGTACATATAAAAATCTGTTTAAAAGAAGAGCTTGAATCTCGGTTTGTAAAACGTGTATCGAGTTATGAGTGATGACAGACGAAATGTTTCTGTCTTTAAGTTTTAAGTTTCAACCCATCGACTGCCGTCCTCGACCTTCTGCCACCGTGAGCTCATTTGTTTTTTTCTAAATTACATGTTGAAGCCGTTTTAACTTGTATAAAAGTGGAAGTTCTGATCCAGCTTGTTTCCTCCAGCACAGTAACAGAGTTCAGGCTCTGACATGGACTCAGAGTATCAGAGTAAAAAGTCTCCCTCTGAAGGACATTTGTGCTCAAAGCTAACTGAAGCTCACGTCATATTAATAGAATTCAAAGACTATTAAAGTTAAAGGTAGAATCAGTAGGATTTTGTCCCAGCTGTTCCTGAACGCACCACAAAGACAGTTGATTGTTGAGTCTCATTCCCAGGACGTCAAATAGACACATGTTGGGTTGGTAAAGCGTCCCGAGCAGCAACAAAGAGAGAAAATCAGAAACTCTCTGCAGATACGAGACACTAACACGCCTTTTCTCCACATTCCAGCCTCCCTCTCTGTCTGTTTACGGCTTCTTACAGCTTTTACGTCTTTGTC
>JARJLU010018538.1:2747-14118 GCA_030272975.1 Sparidentex hasta | reverse complement strand
AAAAGTGTCAGTTTGTGGCAGCATGTCTGTACCAGCCTGTCTGCTTCTGTGTCTAAAGTGCTAAAGTCTTACCTGCCAACATTGATCAGCTGTTTGAACACACTGTTTACACTGATTTCACCATTTACACTCCATTTATGAAAGAAGAAACATGTTATTGATCTGAACATGTCACATGTTACAAAGACACTAAACAGGAACAATATAGGCGACTTCTTTGTCCCCGTGGAGAAAGTCCCCAGACTCCCTTAACAAATGTGTCAGTTTAGTGAGTTGTTGAGTTGGAGACACTTTATAAACTCTGTGAAACTCTGTCTCCGCATTATTTGGACCTTCTTGTTCATTCTGCAAATGTTCTACATGAACTTCTTTCTGTGTTTGAGTAGAAACATGGAGTCTGAATTCAGGCAGGTATCAGAACCTGATTGGTCACATACTGATGTTCATTTATAGAACACAAACACACCCTTAATTAACACAGGAATCCCTCTGGTGACTCATGATCAGGGGTGTGTGTGTGTGTGTGTGTGTGGTGTGTGTGTGTGTGTGTGGTTCCTGCTGTGTGTTCTGTTGTTCAGACCTGGTGTGATGGACGGGTTTGTTTAATGCAGAGATGATTATAACGCTGTGATGACACGTTCCGATGACATGTTGTGACTGAACTGAACTCAGTTCAGTTTCTTAGATCCAAAACTTAACTGACCCGTGCGCTCAGTTGCTGCTCATTGCAGGTAGTTTACTGTGGTGTTCTGATGCACCTCCACCCTGCTGTTCCAGTCCAGCTTGATGCAAGTTGTGTTATTTTGCCACCTGTGTTCTGCCAACTGGCACGATGCCACTCCATCACAAGCTGTATGCTGCTCATCAGGAGAGGTTTACTTTACGCTAAAATCCTAGAAAAACTTTTCAATAACCAAATGGACAGTTTCATAAATAAACACCACTTACTCACTGAAAGTCAGTATGGATTTAGATCCAACAGAGCAACATCACTGGCATTAATCGATTCAGTTGAGGAAATTACAAATTCAACAGATCAAAAAGAGTATACAGTTGGTATATTCATAGACCTAAAAAAGCTTTTGACACAGTAAACCATGATATATTATTCAAGAAACTAGACCAGTATGGCATCAGGGGAAAAGCATTAGAGTGGATAAAGAGCTACTCAACAAAAAGGAAGCAGTTTGTGAAACTGGGTGACGCTTGTTCAAAGTGTTTGGACATTACCTGTGGCGTCCCTCAGGGGCCAGTGTTGGGCCCCAAACTCTTTATACTTTATATCAATGATATAAACAAGGTATCAAAAGTTTTGAAGTTGGTTTTGTTTGCGGATGAAACAAATATTTTTTGTTCTGGTAGTAATCTACAAATTATAACAGAAGTGATTAATACTGAATTGAATAAATTAAAAGCATGGTTGGACAAAAATAAACTACAATGACAGGCGACATTTAAAGACTATTGGTGCAGTTGTTTGTGTAAAGGGTGAACAGAACCAGTGAGCTTACACAGCACCTGTACTGATGCATCTGGATTCACAAAGTGAGTTGATCCGGTTAAAGTTAAAGCCACCGGTCTGTAGTCATTGTTTTCTGTAGGACAGGGTTTCTTCTTCATCTGACAGGAACCAGATGAGAATCTGAAACCCGGGACACCACGTTAGCTCCGCTGCAAAGGTCTGTAGGAGAAAAGCAGAGATGCCATCAGGGCCGGCAGATTTCTTTTTGCATACGTGGCTGAAAGGTGACTGGATTTTAAGGGGATCAACTACTAACCTTGAACAGCAGTTCAGCAGTTGTAACTGACTGTAGTACATTATTGCATTCCAAAGAAAAGTCCTGTGTAGGAAACCTGAGAAAAAAATCATTAAGGTCATTTACTTTGCTCAGCTCATCGCATGTTATGAGGCACTTTCTCTGTGTTGTCATGTTGGTAACAGCTTTCATGGAGACCCAGAGTCTTTTAGAGTCCATAGAAACTAAGTTCTGTTCTACGACATCTGTGTGTTTCCTTCTTACCTTAACGACTGATGAGGCTCCCTAACCCCATCCCGTCTTTATTACTAAAAGTCCTTTACCTCTCTGGTGATGTGACTTGTTAGGATAGATTGTAATAACCTTCTTATACTCTGTGTGTCAGTGGCTTCATCAATACCAAACCATGAAAAGTGTCCCAGTCTGTACAGAGAAATGAGTCCTTCAGTGTCCCTATACTGTCTTGGACATGCAGTCACTGTCTTGGTGGATGTTTCACTGCTCGTTACAACAGTCTGACAGGTGGGAATCAGGTGGACTCTGGCACTGCATTTCTTATATTACCACAACATTTGTCCAGGCAGGGACACTTCCAGTTCACAGTGGTTAAGATCTCCAAGAATAAAGACTAGAACGCATTAAAGGCTCCGTATGATAAATATAATAAAGCGCGTTGCAGTTGATTGTGGACAGTCTGCAATATGAGCTGCAGCTCGGCCGCATCATGACTGGGAGGAAGTGCCACTGAGCAGATGACAGTGTGTCAAACTCCCTCAGGAGGTCAAAGGTCTGAGAGAAACATCCCTGTCTGCCGGACACGGGAGGAACCCTGCAGCTCGGTCAGGGAGGTCCGATGTCTTCATGGAGCCAAGTCCCAGTACAGACCAGCAGGCCCGTGTTCAAAACACACCGTCATGTCGGTGCAGAGCTCCTGCATTTGCTCCTCAGAGAGCAGACATTGCTCTGGATGGTGGCGTCGGTCTCTCCTCCGTAGTTTCAGTGAGACAGCAGGATTTTTACAGCCTCGGGCAGGTTGAATATGTTCCCGATGTTGTTCCTGTGTAGCGGACAGACAGCAGCGTGTCTCTGGGGGAACTCAGAGGAGTGGTGACCCTCCAAGCGTGGAGAAGTTTGACACAGCCGCAGAAGCTCCCAGACAGTCAGTGCCAGTAATAGTCACAGTGCAAATAACGTCATGGTGCTCCTCGGTATGCTCCTACACACTCACACAGCCAATAAAACACAGAGCAAAATGTAGAAAGAGTAAATAAATTAAATCTCACCGTGATGTGACGTTGTGGAGAAAGCTGGATGTAAATGTAAAGTAAATACATGATATTCCTCTGACTTCCTGTGTCCAGTGGGTGGCGTATTGATGATCCCTCTACATTCCTGAGAGATTTGGTGTGGAGGGGGAATTGTTTGTCATTGTTACAAGTACTTGATGCTTTATGTTGATGGATTTAAATGCACCACAGCCAGCAGGCATGACATATGATAACGATTTTTATAACTTTTCATCTTCAAGCTCGGAGGATGATACTGACTGACTGTGAAGTCTGTGGTGTCATTAAAGTACGAGGAACGCCAGCAGAGCAGCGCCACACCGGGAGAGTCTCAGAGCTTTTATCTATTCTCAACACAGATTACAATAAACGTCTTATTGTTGGTGATTTTAATCTGCATATAGACAACAGAAATGACAATAAGGCCACAGATCTCTTTAATCTTTTAGATAATCTTGGTTTTATGCAACATGTCCATGGACCGACCCACAACCATGGACATACCCTGGACCTGAGTCAGCAAAGGGTTAAACGTCAAAGTTGCCTCAATTGAAGACGTTGCACTGTCTGACCATTTCTGCGACTCTACTGAGTCTGAGCTCGATTAACTCCATAGACCAAACTTTGGTCTGTTGCCTCACAAACACACTCCACATCTGTTCACTCCCTCGTCAATGAGCTTAATTCAAAGTTACAGGTGACAGTTGACCTTGTTGCACCTTTGAAACTACAGAAACAGGGTTGGTCTGTCAGTTCTTTGTTTCCATGGGCGACTCCTCAGAGAAAATGGCTCTAACCTGTGGGGTCCCACATGGCTCCAGTCTAGGCCCCGTCCTTTTCATTTATACATGCTGCCACTCGGTGATGTCATTAGAAAGAATGACATTGAATTTCACAGCTATGCAGATGACACCCAGTTATATGTTTCTGTATGACTTTAGCCCACTGGATGACTTAATAAACTGCTTCAGTGACATAAATACTTGGATGTCACAGAACTTCCTCCAGCTGAATGAAGGGAAAACAGAAGTCATAATATTTGGGGCAAAAGCTCAGAGAGAGTATCTGTGCACCTAAAGTCACGAGGCCTTCACACCAAGAACCAGGTGAGAAACCTTGGTACCATCCTAGACTCTGATCTGAGATCTGACACACACTTAAGAAATGTCACCAAAATATCTTCTCATCACTTGAGAAACTTTGCCATGGTCAGAGCTTTTCTCTCGCAGGCTAACACACTAACTGGCACCACCTCATCTCTCTGACATGCTTCATGCACCCAGCAGGTTCCTCAGATCCTCAGCAGCTGGTTGTCCCAAAGACTTCTGGGAAAACACACGTGGAGCTCTCAGACACTGTGGCCCTCGTCTCTGATCAGCCTCTGGATCTGTAACCCCGACACAACATCTGAAGACATATCTTTAGCCTGACTTTTTATTAGGGTTTGTGTTTATTTATCTGCTTTTTACTCATTGTTGTCTGTTGTTTTTAATGTTGCTCTGTGAAGCACTCTGGGCTGCATTCATGTATGAACGGTGCAACATTAATAAATAAAACTGAAGCTGAAGTTGATGGAGCTGATGTGGCTTCATCAGAACAAATCAAATGTTCTACATGAACTTCTTCCGGCGTAGAATCACTGTGACAGAACCTGATCGGTCACATGACATCAGACCTTCTTCTTCATGAATTAACTGACTGATCACTACTTTCTGTTTCCTGTCACATACACTCAGATATCAGATCAATAAACCTGCTCAGAACTGAGACTCAAACAGTATCACAGTACTCTATTACTCACTGTATCCATGGCAACATTAAACTTCCTGTTCACGCGCGATCAGTCTGTGAGCCAGCAGGGGGCAGCAGAGCTCCATCACAGGACGAACAGGTGAAGACACACCTGGCAGACAGCAGGTGTCGCTGTGGCGCTGCAGTTGCTGTGATGTCACATTTCATGTTCTGTTTTTCATATTAAAAGAACGACCTGAGTTCTGCTGACTCAACAGAATCTGTCCTGAACCTTTTCACTTCCTCTGTTCTTCTTTTGTTCCCCCTCACTGTCTGTCTGTCTGTCTGTCTGTCCCTCAGTGTGTATGTCAGACTGCTACATGTCCTGTGATGCTGGAGAAGCTCAGACCAGACTCCATTCAAAAAGAGCTCATTTTAATGGGAAAGATATGAGATGTTCTGATGTTTAGCAGCACAGAACACAGAAAACTGAGAGAACTGATTCAGAAGCAAAATAATATCTATATATATCTATATATATATATAGATATATATAAAGAGAGAGAGATAACCTGCAGAGAGAGTGAGGACTCTGAGCTGAGTGAAGTAAATGAAGAAAAATGGTGTGTGTGTGTGTGTGTGTGTGCGCGTGTGTGTGCGCGCGCGTGTGTGTGTGTGTACAGTAGCGCTGCCTGCAGACTGGGATAATCCCAGCTGAGCTGCTGACCTCGACACAAACCAGTTCAACAAGAGAGCGGACGACAGACAAAGACCACAGTGACCCTGTGTGTGTGTGTGTGTGTGTGTGTGTGTGTGTGTGTGATTTAGGTTACACTTGTTTTTCTTCCACTCTGCTTCACATGAACAGACGACACAGAAACAAACACCAGCAGAAGAAGAGAAGTACTCAGATTACTCACATCTATTACTGCAGTAACTGCAGCAGAAACACTACAGACTCTCTATATCTTCTGTATCTTAGATCAACGAACGAAGCCGCAGAATAAAGTTCAGATGGAGCTTTTGTTCCTTGAGTTGTTCAGCTGAGTTTCCTCTCTGTGCTTCAGGACGGAGTCAGCAGAGGATCGCTGTTCCGTTAACAAGCCGCCACACTCAGTCTGACACTTAACTACTGTAATTATGCTTTTGCAATGCATGATGGGTAATTATTTGGAACATTACAGTGAACTGCTGTGAATATGAAGTATAAAAAAGTGAAAATGGGACACGACAGTGAAACTCTAACTAAGAAACTAAAAAATGTAAGCAGTGGACAGAAACTGAGCAATGACATCATGCTAACTACAGGCTAACAACAGGCTAGTGCTTATCATGTACTATAAAGGTAATATTATTTTACATTTATTGCATTTAGCTTTTTTACAATCGGTCCCAGACATAAGTGTGTCTTTGTTTCTGTAGAAGCACAAAAAAGTTTCATCTCTAATCGCAGTATTCACTGTGGACAGTAACGTCCTGTAGAATTATACTGATATGTTTTACTGTTGGAGATTAAAAGTTTGATAGTTGATTAGTTATGATACAATATGCTCACAAATATCTTCATTAAGATTAATAAATGAATGAAGTCTCTGACAGAATGAATATCTGGTTCTGCTTCAGGGAAGAAGGTGAAAAACTCTGAGAGACGTCTGCAGGAGAAGAAGAAGAACTCTGTGACATCATCATGCGTTCTGTCCGCACACGCTCAGTGAGAGTCGGACTGAGACGGGCTGCAGATCTGCTCACAGATAAGCAGCAGGATCAGATCTGAGATCAGCTCTGAATACCGGAGAACAAAGAGCTGAACCAGATCTTATCGACTAGTCAGGTCTGAGATCTGCAGCTGCCTCGCTCTCAGCAGAGCACAGAGTCTGAATGTGAGGAATGTTTCTATCCTCTGTTAGTCCTCCATCACACCTCCACGACCATCACACCATCAGGACAAACTGAGTCTTTTTAACCATTAGAGACAAAGATTCAAGAAAGAGTCTGAAGAAACCGTGTTAGTTTGTGCGTGTGTGTGTGTGTGTGTGTGTGTGTGTGTGTGTGTATTGTGTCACATGCCTTCATCACAATACAAGATATTTTCAGCTCTTCTTTCATCTCTGTTTGGCTCGGTGCATTCTGGGTAATCAGACAGCAGCTTCTTCCCACCATAAATCTGCAGCTCATGAACGTTTCTTCATTAAATGACTTTATTAAATCACCAGCAGCCCGACAGCTGAGGTCACAGAGTGTGTGTGTGTGTGTGTGTGCGTGTGTGAGGTCATCCTGCAGTGTTAAGGTGTAGTTAATCTTGTATGATGGTTGTGTAGCTGCAGAGATACTGTCAGTGTGTCAGTACAAGTACTTAGTTAGCGTCCTGTACTCGAGTATCTCTGAACTTTCTCCTCTTCACAGCTTCACAACAGCCTCGTTACTTTAGTTTGATGCATCTGAGGTGAATTCTGGATTCTTGTTATTTCCCAGCATCATCAGACTGATGTGGACCAATCAAACGCAGCGAGACGAGACAAAGACGTAAAAGCCGTAAGAAGCCGTAAACAGACAGAGAGGGAGGCTGGAATGTGGAGAAAAGGCGTGTTAGTGTCTCGTATCTGCAGAGAGTTTCTGATTTTCTCTCTTTGTTGCTGCTCGGGACGCTTTACCAACCCAACATGTGTCTATTTGACGTCCTGGGAATGAGACTCAACAATCAACTGTCTTTGTGGTGCGTTCAGGAACAGCTGGGACAAATCCTACTGATTCTACCTTTAACTTTAATAGTCTTTGAATTCTATTAATATGACGTGAGCTTCAGTTAGCTTTGAGCACAAATGTCCTTCAGAGGGAGACTTTTTACTCTGATACTCTGAGTCCATGTCAGAGCCTGAACTCTGTTACTGTGCTGGAGGAAACAAGCTGGATCAGAACTTCTACTGTCACCAGAGTCAGTTTTAGTATCTGAACGTCTCCTGGAGGACAGACTGTGAGGACATCGCTGCCACTAATGAGCCCAGAGACACTACAGCTGACAGCTGAAGAGGTTGGTGTGTTTTCTGGGAAACTACAGCTCACAGAACAACACAGTGAGGACGTAGCATGCTAGCTAGGTAATTATTGTCTTTTATGTGGTCTGGGTGGAGGGTCAGGGTGGAGGACTGGGTGAAGTACTGACGGTCCAGCCCGCCTCAGGTCAGCTGATTCTGTGCTTTAGTTAAACCGGGCTGGATTAACCCTCCAGGGGCCCCTGAGAGGCCCGGCTGACCTCAGCTGCCTCAGAACCATGTGTCATGTGACGGTTTGCCCTCCAACATGAACAGGTTTGTCTCAGTCCACAGTTCTGATCCGGACAGCTGAATCTACACACACACACACACACACACACACGCACACACACAGGCACAAAAAAACACACACACACAGTGTAGACTCTGACTCATCTTCAGACCCTGAACTGTATGAGGAGGCTGCAAACTGCTGACCCTTCAAGTGCTCAGTCACATCTACACAGTGAGAGCTGAACTCTGTGTGTGTTTTAAATCACAGCACAGCATCAATCTAGCGATGGAGCTGCAGCAGAGAGACCGACAGTAAATTACATTGATAATCCAATATCGTGATGAAGCTGAGAGGAGGACACACACACACACACACACACACACACACACACACACACACACACACACACAGTGACCTGTCAGTGTGTCCTGCGGTAAAACATCTGCAGGTTGATGTTTTATTGGCTGCAGAGAAACAGCAATAAAATCTAACCTTTATGTTTCTGGATTTACTGTGTGTGTGTGTGTGTGTGTGTGTGTGTGTGTGTGTGTTTATCACACATATATACATATATGTACATATATACACATATCCATGTATACACACATGTATGTGTATATATGCACATATATGTGTAAATATACAAAACATTCCTCACCTTGTTGTATTAAAGGTGCAGTACGTAAGAATCACCTGGATTCATACAAACAACAAATAATGACTGCTGCTCTTCTTCTTCTACATCCATGAGTGTAGCTACTGTTAGCTCAGTTAGCCCTGCAGCTCCAGGAGCACAGCGAGGACGATGATGTGTGTCAACATGTCTGAGCCCGACGACTGTCTGCTCCTTCATCTCCTCCACTCTGTGTGACCTCTGACCTCTGACCTCCTCCTGCTGCTCCTCTGAGACTCCCTGAGGCCTGATGAGAGAAGAAGAGGAGGAGGAGGAAGAGGAGGAAGAGGAGGAGGAGGAGGAGCTCAGTGTGAATCTGTTTGTGGAAAAGATCTTCATGTTTCCCTCAGGATGAATTTTGATTGACAGTTGTTTCTGTATCTCTTTTACTCCGTCGACAATGATGTCGTGTTTCTCTTGTGACAAACGTACTTATTGTAAGTCGCTTTGGACGAAAGTGTCTGCTAATGCCTTCAATGTAAATATAAACACTATAAATGTAAATATAAACACTATAATGTAAACATAAACACTATAAATGTAAACATAAACACTATAAATGTAAATATAAATGTAATTAAATGTTTTAAGAATCCAAATAAAACCTTCATTCAATGAGCTTCTCAGGAGTTTAAGGTGTTTCTGATTGGCTGCTGATGATCACAGGTTGATTAGTTTATTTACCATATTAAATAAACTCCTCCCCCTCCTCCCCCTCCTCCTGCTGCTTGGCCTCCATCCAAAATAACCTGACCTTCATTCAAAACCAGGACAACGTTTTCAGTCCAGAATCCATCAGAGTCTCATAGGAGCCTCCTCTTCTTCCTCCTCTTTCTCTTCCTCCTCTTCTTCCTCTGCTGTCAGTTAGTCTGTTAGCTCAAATACAACTGTTCAGTAACCACTGAATGTCTCTCTCTTTCCTCATAGTCAAATGTCACTCAGCCAATGAGCTCACTACTCTACACACACACAGGCACACACACACACATCTCGGCTAGACTGTCAATCATTCCCACTGTGTTTCCATAGAAACAGAAGGAAGCAGCAGTCCAGGTCTGTCTGATGGAGGTGTGTGTGTGTGTGTGAACAGATAAAATAGATTATAATAAATTATTATTGTTGTTGTTGTATAACTGTAGTGCTGTCGTCGTCGCTGTTGACACGTAGACTCTCTGTCGCAGTATGGATGACTGATGATTATTGATCGTGACATTAAATATGACTCGTACTGATTCTTTTCATCTTCTTACTCTCAACAACAATCAAACACGAATTAATCAGCAATCTGATGAGTGTTGATGAAGGCTGTGACCTTTGACCTGCAGGTCAGCGGGTGAAGCCGCATTAACTTATTGATCATCTCTTATTGATCGCGTGGCAGCAGCTGCATGACGAGCTGAGGATGAGTCAGTGGTTTGATGACTTCCTGACCAGCCGCAAACAAGACTGAGCCTGCAGCCAAGCTAACATGCTAACATGCTAACTGTTAGCAGCTATGTTTATTACATGCCATCATAGCTTAGCACTGATAGCATGCTAAAGTTAATGTCAATAGAGAAGATATCAGACATTTTCATATTTCAGCTGAAACTGTTTTTACTGTTGTCGTCGCCATGGAGATGGACGAGGAAAGTGTGTGTGTGTGTGTGTGTGTGTGTGTGTGTGTGTGTGTGTGTGTGTGTGTGTGTGTGTGTGTGCTGTGAGACTCAGCTGGTAGATGACTCTTGTTGACCCTCCTCTTCCTCCGTCAGACATAAATAACTGAAGCTTCAGAGCTTCATGTGGGAGGAAGCTCTGTAGCCTGCAGTGTGTGTGCGTGTGCGTGCGTGCGTGCATTTGTGTGTGCGTGCATGCGTGTGTGTGTGTGCATGCATGTGTGTGTGTGCAGACTCTTCTGTCTGAGAACTGAGCATTTGATATTAAAGGAGCAGTTTGTAGATTTAAAGAAGAAATTCAACCTCTGAATTTTAATGTTTAGATGATCAATGAGGTAAAAAAACTGTTGGACTGAAGTCAATCAGTCAGACAGTCAGACAGACAGACAGACAGACAGTCAGACAGACAGACAGACAGACAGACAGACAGTCAGTCAGACAGACAGACAGTCAGACAGACGGTCAGTCAGACAGTCAGACAGACAGACAGACAGACAGACAGTCAGACAGACAGACAGTCAGACAGACAGACAGTCAGAAAGACAGACAGACAGACAGACAGACAGTCAGTCAGACAGACAGACAGTCAGACAGACGGTCAGTCAGACAGTCAGACAGTCAGACAGACAGTCAGTCAGACAGTCAGACAGACAGTCAGACAGACAGACAGACAGTCAGACAGACAGTCAGTCAGACAGACAGACAGACAGTCAGTCAGACAGATAGTCAGTCAGACAGACAGTCAGACAGTCAGACAGACAGTCAGTCAGACAGACAGACAGACAGACAGACAGTCAGACAGACAGACAGACAGACAGACAGACAGTCAGTCAGACAGACAGACAGTCAGACAGACGGTCAGTCAGACAGTCAGACAGACAGACAGACAGACAGTCAGACAGACAGACAGACAGACAGACAGACAGTCAGACAGACAGACAGACAGACAGACAGACAGTCAGTCAGACAGACAGACAGTCAGACAGACGGTCAGTCAGACAGTCA
>JARJLU010018534.1:0-29568 GCA_030272975.1 Sparidentex hasta | reverse complement strand
ACTTGGCTCAGCTCTGGTACCAGGTACTATTCTAGAGAGCATTTCCATTACAGGATAGTACCACCTTTAGAGTAGCCGGCTGCGCTTAACAAAATGAAATGAAACTATAAACAGGATTTTCCCCGTGGTTGTGCCACATTTTTACATTAATTAAAAAGCTCTGGAGTAATTTGATAGTTAACTACATGACTTGTGACTTGACTTGAGCAGGTACTAAAAAAATAGTACCGGGTACCAGATTCCAGGTACTTTTATGTAATGGAAATGCAAAAAGGCAGAGTCGAGTCGAGCTGGTACCATGCAGTGGAAACGCGGCTTAATAGTACTTATAACTAATCAGAACCTAGCTTCACCTGCTGGATATTTTTGAAAAATGCTGCAGCTGTGAAAGCCAAGGCTGTAGCAGTGCAAGAGAGCTTAGTGTTAGTATTAGTAGTGTTAGTAACAGCTTTATGGCTAACATTCTTCAGTTGTAAAGCTATGCAATTGCAGTGATCCCCTTTGAATCTAACATGGAAAATATTTAGCAAAACTCACTGAGAACCCAAATCCATCCCTACTTATAAAGGTGGGTGTGTCTGCGTGTGTCATGTTTATCTATGTATAATTAACAGTCTATACAGTGAAATAAATGCAAGAAATGTAGAAAAAAGGTGCATTACAATATTCTTTATGTTGCATGATTGCAATAGTGATATGTATGGGTAACAATTATACTACATGAGAAAGAAATTTATTAGCTTACCAAATACTCTTTAAAGAACACATCCGGGTCTTCATTGACGTAGACCACAAGGCTTTTTAGGATGCACTCCCTCCTTATGTTGATGTCATCGCACTAAAACATGGGAGACGAAGACATCTGGTTGTGATTGTCTTGCAGGAATTTGACCACTCAACTTGCAAGGGGTGTTTTTTGTGCATGATGCACTGCTGTGCATTCCTATAGTTACAGTTTTTCTTTGGGCAAAAGCCACAGCCCCTTTTCTCTGATCATGTAGCATCAATTTCCTAGTGCTATCAAAACACCATATTTTCAGTTGTTAAGTAGTATAATGTGCGCACGAAATACTAATTAATAATATTAATATAATTCCTGGACAGCTTGGTAAGCAAATCGATCGCACCTTATCTAAGGTCTGACGTAGAGACAGTAGAGGGGCTAAAGCTGTATGATGAACAGGGACAGTGCGATCGAATTTTATTTTAGGCTGGGAATGAGCTATAAGGACATTGTTAAAAGGCCTACACCCCTCAGCTCTACATGAAACGTGTCCTGATGTGTGTGCGGGCCTGCAGCTCAACAAAACAACGTGTAGTAACAGGATGAGGATAAAACGTTTGGAAACGTTCACCTTAAGGAAATCACGCAGATGATCGCGGTTTCTACAGAGGGTGCGCTCGATTTGTCTACCCAGCTGTCCAGGAATTATATTAATATTATTAATTAGTATTTCGTGCGCATGTTATACTTATTTCGTGGCCACAAATTAGTATTTTGTGGCCACGAATTAGTATTTCGTGCGCAGGTTTTAGCTATATTGTGGCCACAATTTTTTTTTTTTTTGACCATGTCATGTCCGGGGCTCTGTAAGAAAGCGCTCGAGAGTCTACTTTTTTTTCTAAATGTGATGCAGATTACGCTCGCTGTAATATCTGTGACATGAAGTGCAAGGCCAGCAGCAGGAATACGTCTAATCTGAGGAAGCACCCGGTTAAACAGCCTCAGAGCTACAGAGAGACTCCTGCAGGAGCCACCGTTAGCCGTTAGCCGTTAGCACGTCTGCAGCCGTTAACCGTTAGCGACACGTCGTCTGCAGCCAGCAACATTTTGAGATTTTAGTATTAAACAAATTAACATTTATAACCACATAAATACACACAAAAGTATCAAAAAGTGGTACCGTTGAGTACCGATACCAATTCATGGGTACCGGGGTTGGAAGAGTTGCTCAGACCTCAAGATGAAATGTCTGTTCTTGGTCTCTGATTTTATCAAATAAATAAAATACGAATAGAATAAAAAATACGGTACTCACCATTGAGTGGAAACCAGTGGAATAGTGGAAAACAGCTATATCTCGCAGCAGTGTCAACGGAAAATGTCCGACTCCGAGAAGAAGACCAGGAGAAAGAGACGGTTGGAGCTTGTTGCCTCACACATGCGCAATGGGCGGTCCCAATTCAAGTGAAACTCATTTGTTTTGAGTTCGTGAATGTCAAGGTGAAATTATTTTGTTATCTCAATTAAATGTAGATGATTAAGTTTTTTAATAGATGTATTTTAGTAAATCAAACAACAATTAAATGTGTCACATCAAAGAAGGGCTTGAATCAGTTTTTTGAGTGTATGTACTTACTATGGTTATTTTACACTACATAAACAATAAACAAAAATAACATATCCAACAAAACAGTAGAGAGATTGGAGTTCTCTCTGTCAGGCAGAGGTGGGAGAGTTATTACATAAAGTGATGGCAGGAAAGTTTTCCTATTTCTGTTGTTATGACAGCGAAGCTGGAGCAGCCTTTTGGAGAAGGTGCTCCGCTGTCTGACCAGTGTGAGGTGGAGAGGGTGGAGAAGATTATCCATGATGGATAATATATAGTTTTTTTATAGTAATATAGTTTTTTCAATGTCCTCCTCTCCACCAAAGCCTTCAGAGTGTCCTGTTAACAGCCAATCACACAGCCAGCCTTCCTGATTAGTTTGTTGAGTCTGTTGGTGTCATTGGCTCCGATGCTGCTCCCCCAACAAACCACAGCAAAGAAAAGTACACTGGCCACCACAGACTGATAAAAGATCTCCAACATCTTGCTGCACACGTTGAAGGATCTCAGCTTCCTCAGGAAGTAAAGTCTGCCCATCCCCTTCTTGTAAACAGCTTCAGTGTTAGTTCTCCAGGCCAGTCTGTGGTTGATGGTAACACCAAGGTACTTACAATCCTCCACCATCTCCACATCCTTTCCCAGAATGCCTAGTGGTTGGGGAGCTGTCTACCTCTTCGTCCTAAAATCTATCACCATCTCTCTGGTCTTGCTGATGTTCAGCTGCAGGTGATTCTGTCCAGTCCACTCCAGTTGTCCACCAGTGCCCTGTACTCCTCCTCCTGTCCCTCACTTATACACCTAACAACAGCCGAGTCGTCAGAAAACTTCTGCAGGTGACACGACCAGTGTTGTACTGAAAGTCAGTGGTGTATAAGGTAAACAGGAAAGGAGACATTACAGTCCCCTTTGGAGCTCTTGTATCACTAACCACCACATCAGACAGAACACTGCCCATACAGACAAACTGTGGCCTGCATGTCAGGTAGTCAGTAATCCAGGAGATCATCATGTCGTCCAAACCCATCACCTGCAGATTCTTACCCATTAGCAGTGGCTGAATGGTGTTAAAAGCACTGGAGAAATCAAAGAATGTGATTCTCACAGTGCCTCCTTC
Organism: Sparidentex hasta; assembly: GCA_030272975.1. Classification (NCBI taxonomy): domain Eukaryota; kingdom Metazoa; phylum Chordata; class Actinopteri; order Spariformes; family Sparidae; genus Sparidentex; species Sparidentex hasta. The sequence goes on along the minus strand of JARJLU010018534.1, from coordinate 26,124 downwards.
ACCATCTAGGTGCAAATGGGCTGGTTGCAGCAGGTAGATGACAGAGTCATCAACTCCCAAGTGGGGCTGTTAAGCACATTGCAGAGGGTCTAGCAGGGCTCTCACCTGCGGCCTCAGGTTGGCCAAGACCTATCTCTCCAGCACCTTCATCACGTAAGATGTGAGGGCCACTGGTCGGTAGTAATTGAGGTCTGATGGTGTTGACTTCTTTGGCACAGGAACCAGCACCGGTATTCTCTCTCTCCTGACCCAGGCTCAGGTTGTACAGGTGTTGTAGGACAGGAGACAGCTGGCTGGCACATGTCTTCAGGATCCCAGGGATGATATCATCAGGGCCTGCAGCCTTCAGCTGGTGGAATCTCTCCAGCTGTCTCCTAACCTGGCCTGCAGTCACAGTCATGCAGGAGAGGGTGCTGGTGTCTTGAGTGGAGGAGGAGGAGGAGGAGGAGAGGTGCTGCACAGGAGAGCTCACATCAGGAGAGTGATGGGGGAGGGGAGGAAGCATGTGGGGCAGTGAGGGTATGTGGGGGTCTGGAGGTTTCCGGGAGATGACAGAAGGCTGTGAGCTGAACCTATTGAAGAATGTGTTCAGCTAATTTGCCCTCTCCAAGCTGCCTGATGACTGTCTATCGCTCACCTTACACCCGGTGATCTGCTTCATTCCTGTCCACACATCCCTCACATTGTTCTGCTGGAGTTTGGCCTACAGCTTCCTCCTGTAGGTGTCTTTACAGGCCCACAGCATATCCCTGAGTTCATGCTGCACTCTCTTCAAACCTGAATGTCCTCTGCTTCTTGTTAAGAAGAGCTTTCAGGTCATTGGTGATCCATGGCTTATCGTTAGGGAAGCAGCGTACAGTCCAGGTTGGCATGGTGGTGTGTTCACAGAACCTGATGTATTCTGTGATGCAGTCAATCATGCTGTCGAGATCCTCTACATGTGGCTCAACCAGTACATCCCAGTCTGTTGACTCAAAGCAGTCCTATAGTGCATCAGCAGCCTCCTGAGTCCACCTCCTCACGCTCCTAGTGTGGACAGGCTGCCACTGAACAAGAAGAACATACTTAGGGGTCAGCAGGACCACGTTGTGGTCAGATCTGACAAGGTGGGGGAGGGCTGTGGGACTGTATACATGCTTAACGTTTGCATATAAAAGATCCAGTGTGTTATAGTCTTCGATGGGACAGTCGACATACTGGTGAAACGTTGGGAGGGTTTTGTCCAGTGAGACGTGATTAAAATCCCCATTGATGACAATTAAGGCTTTAGGATGCTGCGTCTGTATCTGGGCAACAGCGGAGTGGATGACGTCACAGGCCACCACTGCATCAGGTAAAGGAGGAACGTTACACACTGATAATGTTGGCGGACGTGAATTCCCGGGGTGAATAATAGGGTCGCATCCCCACAGTCAGCAGTCCAATGTCCGGGGTACAGAGACGTTCCTTCACATGAACATGTCCAGGATTACACCATCTCTCACTCACATACAGTGCAATCCCTTCTCCTTTCTTTTTTCCACTGCTTATAACGTCCCTGTCGGCCCAAACAGTGCTGATGCCGGGAACCGCCATGCTGTGGTCCGGGATGTGTGAGTGAAGCCATGTCTCCATTAAACCCAACACACTGCACTCATGATATTCCCTCTGAATCTTTATCAGCACGGCGAGCTCGTCTGTCTTATTTCCCAGAGACTTCACATTCCCCATGACGATCGCTGGTACAGCCGCTCTATGTCTTCTCTCCACCCTCCATTTCACTCCAGCCCTGCATCCCCACCTCAGCTCCTTCGGGACCTCAGGCCTGGCTCTTGGCAGCAGTGCAGGTTCACACAGCAGTGCAGGTTTACACAGCGCAATCAGCTGGTCGCGTATTTAAACAGTGTGCTTAATGATGCGCTCCTGACCCTCCGTTGCTAGGGCTAGCAGAAACATCATAGTAAGTGCCGCGAAAGTACCTCAAAAGTTTAAAAAGTGTCCATCCTCTCATGGTCACTGGAGAAGATTTGCCATAACTGACACTGAAAATCAAAGCATAAATACAAAAAAACAACCAAAAACTTGGAAACCCACAGAGCTACTGCAACAGGCTGCCACCTAGTTCGGCACCATGGCAACCCCAAATAGTAGTAGTAATAGTAATGACCAAAATTAGCATGGTTATCAGTATGCCGCGGTATTTTTAGAATGTCTTCAAAATGTTGATAAAACACTGATAAACTGAAATAATTTCACAAAGATTTATATTTTAATAGATTTATTATATAATAAAATAGTCCAAATCCAAAACCTTAATAAAACACTGCTAAATCAACATTAAACAAATATAAAAGAATGTATCAGAACTGTGCAAAATAGGACATTGGCTTTTTGTGATGAGGCAGCCTGTTCTTCAAACGTGTCCTTTAATGTCTACGTTACAGAGGTAGAATGAGATGTAGTGGCAGCAGCACTCAATTGGCCAGTAGACCCTCTCTGTGAAAAAAATGAAGAGAAAATGTCATTATTAATTATCACTGTCATTGTTACTTAATACTAAGGGTGCAACCAACCGATCACAAAACTCACTTTTTTAGATCAAAACAAAAAAAGATTATTGTTAAATTAATTGTGAATACTCTATTTTGGCTCTTATCTCTATCTAGACACTTTTTATATTCACCATTTTATGTTATTCTTTATATATATTCTATTCTACAAATAATGCACAAGTATTATATATTTCTGATAGTACCGATATATAGTGGCTGTCTGTCTATAGTGGCGGCACATTTGCTCCAAGGTAAGGGCGGCAATGTACCGTAGTAGTTTCTGGGCTGTCTTCCTCAAAGGTGTCGGCATGTAGTATGTTGATAAAAGAATTCTGCGGAGGCAAGGCTGGGTGGAATGATAGAGCCGTCTTTATTGAAACAAACTTCGGTTAGCCTAGCGTCCGAGCAGAGTGTGGCCGCACATCTGGTGTTCTCCAATCTAGGGCAAAGTAATGCCAAACGTTTTTGCCCTCTGCCCTATCAGAACTCCTACACCTTCGATCTTAGGAATTCTACCAAATGCCACCCCTATCACTTTCTCTTCCTCTGCAAGGGTTTTTAGAGTCCCTTTCCAGCACACACCCACTTCTCCTAATTTGTCACTTTGGTAAATTATCCAATAGACTAAACGAGGATTTGACCTGTCTCCCTCGTAAACTCATTTAACTTGGCTGCATTCAACTTTATGTCTTGTCCCCAAAATGACCCAAATGGGTTCCCTGCTCTTCTACGGGAACATAAACATTTAAGCATCTCCAACCATTTGGCGTGCGGGCCAACCTCAGGTTTAGTACTTTATGATGGCCTGCCGCCTGCTAACATTCAGCACTCACATAGTTAATACTCGGACCCCTGGAGCTGTGAGCCTCACTCTGTCTGCATTCTTAACTCACATAAGGAGAAACAATTAGTCATCATTCAATCTAAACTAAGTAAACTCAAAAATCAAAATGTTTTGCCGTCCAGATACCTCATGTGTGTGGTTTCTTCCTGTAGCTTATCTCTGATGCCCACCTCAGGGCTGATCAGAGCTCCTGGTTATGGGGACCTTCACACTGTCACATTCCCGCAGTTGTCTAAGGGGAGCATCTGGTCCCTTCTCATCCTGTCTTCCCCCTATTCACTATTGTCTTAGAACCCAGGATGTGTAGGAAACACACAGATACTACATAATAACAGCAAATTAAAAAAGATTAAACTCGCCATACATACATCACGCAGCTTAAGGTTAGCTTACCTTGCATTCGCTGAACAGTCGAGGGTGATGGTTAGGGTGAGGGTTAGGGTAAATTTGATGTGTTGCCGCTGCTCGCAAAAACCTTCGTCTCACAGCTCCTGCAGATGGGGCTGCCATCCTCGACCAGCTGCCCTTGAGTATTCTTATGATAACCAAAATACACCCTGACTTCAGATTTGGTTTCTTTGGAGGTGGAAAAATGTCGTAGGGGCCACTACTATCATGTCCTCCCTCAGCCATGTATTCTTCACTACATAACAAGCACGCGTTATACATTGCACCTGCATAGTGAGACTTTGATAAAGTAGGGTTATGTTACCATGGTAATTAAAACTTAAACGGTTGCCTTCACAGTCAGGAATTTTACCATGGTTTACCGTGACACTAGTAACCGTTACATCCTTGCTGGTACAGCTGATATTGCTCTACTGGATTCTGGTACAGTTGATGTTGCTCTGCTGGATTCTGGTACAGTTGATGTTGCTCTACTGGATTCTGGTGTACAGTTGATGTTGCTCTGCTGGATTCTGGTACAGTTGATGTTGCTCTGCTGGACTCCGGTTGTACAGTTGATTTTGCTCTGCTAGATTCTGGATGTACAGTTGATGTTGCTCCACTGGATTCTGGTTGTACAGTTGATATTACTCCACTGGATTTTTGTACAATTGATGTTGATCCTTGATTCTATATGTAGGTTTGTTGCAATCTTTGTTTTTTTTATGTTTTACCTGTTGCCTTGGTAACACAGCACACGTGTTAATATATGTACCGAACTGTGCTATTGATCATGTGGTGATCAGTCTGTGGTGGAGGGTTGTCTCTGGTGGTCTCTATAGTGACTCCACATGTTACTGGTCCTTTCACTCCTGGGTGGTTCCCATGTCTGCTCAGTAATGAACTCTACAGACCGCAAGAAGCTTCCTGCTTCTGATGACTGCTAAATCTTTCCAGACACTGTTTGTGTGTGTGTGTGTGTGTGTGTGTGTGTGCACTTTGACAAAATGACTTTCAATTAAGACCTGATGTGGTTCAGAGACCCATGGGCTGCATTATCAGTCCATTATGTTTGGATGGTGGACTCAGCTGGTGCATCAGTCCTCCTCCACTGTGCGACTTCACTTGCATCCTTTCAGATGTTCACTAATTTCTCCATGGGTCCGTAGAACCTGTGCATCGAGAACGCCTGCATCGCTGCCCACGATAAGACAGGGCGCTACGCCACCATGTTCACTATGGACAAAGTCCTCACTCCACCAATGGGAACCATCATGGACGTCCTGAAGGTGGACGACCGTTTCAGGTGAGGACATTGTTTTATCTGTTCGGTTCACCAACACTGTCTGAACACAGGTATGACGTGAAGCATGTTCACCTGACAGACAACTGGGCCATGGGCCAGTACACACCAACACACAACAGTACACACCAACACACATATACAAGTCAGAATTTTGTTTCTCTATTGAGGAGTTTAAAGAATAAAAACCTCAGAGAGCTCAGCTTCAGATGGTTGAACCAGCCTCCACCTTCTTCTATCTCCTGCTCATCCTCCACCACCACTGTCCCCTTCACTTCCTCCTCCTCCTCCTCTTCCTCTCTATTGGATAATAAAGCTCCCCACTGTAATTAGAGAGCCAAGCCCAAGGGGCCAAGGGAATGTATATGCAAGCATACGTGTTTCCTAGGACCAGCAGTGCTAGGAACCCTATTGTAATTGTAAGGATTTTTATTTTTATTTTTCTCTGGCTAAAAGTGGTGCTGCAGGCTAAACCATGCAAGGGAGGGCGATGCAATTTGGAGGGTTGGTCCAGACTCCTGCAAATATCTGTCACACAAAAAAATACATATATCCGCCTGCAGGGGGCGCTATAACCTAACCTATAACCTAACGTGTTTTTGCCTATAACTCCTACACTGTATGTTGCAGATTCAAAAACTTGTATCCCCAGATTCCCTGAATGGAGCTGAATCACTTTGCAAGTGGCCCCACCAATTTCCTCCTAGAGAGTTTTTTCATTAAATCGCAAAATCCGGAAAACCTACTTTTTCAAAACCCTCCTTGGAATTTTGTCTCTTCTGTGTGAAACTTGGCAGGTGCACTCTTCAGCTGGACCTGATCTAAAGTTTTCAAAAAATTTTTGCTCGGTCAAAAAATTCACAAATTTTGCGAAATTTGGTCGGTATGATGTAGGGCCAATCCTGAGGCCATATCTTGAAGGTGGTCATTACTGGTCAATGTGGGCATGACTTAGTACAACAGATCCAAATCAGCACACAATCAGCCTTTTGCACTTCCAGTGCACTTCCAGCTTACTTACAGCGAATACCACGGCTCAGATGTTGGCCTGTGTCCTCACTTTTGCCCCAAGCCTGTCATCCTTTGGGGCCAACTTCCATGGGCTCTGCGGTGTGTGGAGTCCGAATCGCGGGGGGGGCTTGGCCCCCATTCTAACTGCTTGCAGGTCTAGCTTAATCTTGTAACTGCTGACTCATGGAGGAAGTGGTTCTGTCTGTTCTGTATTTCTCAATACTTTGAAAGTCTCCTTAATCTTCCTTAATGTATTGAAGCAGCAGAGTTTATGAACTACAGGTGCTCTAACCATCAAACTGTTGTTGGCAGTTTTTCTGTCATGGAGAAATTAATTTACAGCTTCAATTACAGAAGAAGTTCAGTCCCAGTTTGGTTTGAAGTCTATGACTAACAAATCTGTCAGCAGTGCCACAGCTTCAAATGTTAGCCTTCTGGAGAGGCTACTGATGTTAAGGCCCCCACACTGAAGCCCAGACTGAAGCCAACGTCTAACTGCCTATATCAAACCACTCCGTTGCCTCTCGTCCGACCCGTTAGGCATAAAAGTTGCATTGAACACACTGCTTCAATGTGCTGCCAACTCCACAGTAGCGTCTACGTTCTACACTTGCATGAGATGCAATAAGCCTCCTTAACAGCGGGTGGCACTAGTCTCATGCCAGTCATCCAAAACAGGAAATGACGGAACGGAGTGCATTTAAAAACAAAGCTCACACAGTATTGGATCAGTATTGACTCGACCTGAGAAGATGTTTGTGGACTAAATACTTGGCATTACCTAAAAGATAATTAAGGCTGAGCTGACACTCGCATTGTGTGCCTTAGGGCTCGTTATTATACGTAGATGTGGTTATGTGGTTTCTTTACCATCGTCACTTCCGCCCCTCCCACACCGCGCTGATTCGCTAGCACACCGCCAATCAGAATGGTTATACGGCTAGCACACAACCAATCAGAGTAATCCAATGGCTCAGACGGCCAACAGCTAACCTCCTCAGACTTCACATGTTGACTCGGAGCAGACGCTGTCCGCACGATTCCAAAAACATCCAACGCAGCTGAACACACTGAACAGATTTGTTCCCAAACTCGTCCAAGTCTCCCTAAACGCTTCAGATGGCCAACAGTTGGCCTGGTGTGTTCCTGCCTTTAGCCTGCTGGAGAAGCTAACATTGATTGCTAGTCTATTGGAAAAACTAATACAGATGCTAGGCTGTGGCAGAAGCTAACAACAGTGTTTGCTTGTTGGATAGGCTAACACTGATAATAGCCTATTGGAGATGCTGAAACTGATGCTAGTTTGTTGCAGAAGCTAACACTGTTATTAGCCTGTCAGAAATGCTAACACATGGACACATCCTCTTCCTCTTTGTTTCAGTCTCCTGGTTGGTGCCATCCAGACAGCAGGGATGACGGAACTGTTGAACCAACAGGGGGCGCTGACCTTCTTTGCTCCCACCAACGATGCCTTCAATGCCATTTCACCGTCTGAACTCACTAGACTGATGCGTGAGTAAAAAGCAGAAGAATGATGAAATATGGAGAATAGCAGCATGGCAAACACTGATGTTAGCCTGTTTTAGAAGCTAATGCTGATGTCAGCCTGTTGTGGAAGCTAATGTTGACGTTAGCCTGTTGGAGAAGCTAATGTTGACATTAGCCTGTTTTAGAAGCTAATGTTAGAGACGTTGACACAATCCTCCAAACAGTTCCGTCAGTCCAGAGACTGCGGTAAAGGATCATTCAGTGTGGGTATTTTATTGTCATGGATGGTTCCAGGCAGCCGTGCTGGTGAGAAAGTGTTATTCAGCTGCAGGAGGAAACAGTGACATTGGTTTGGTCATCTCCTTCAGTCCTCTGCTCCTTGTTTGGTCCGACCGTTCAGAATAGTTCTGTTTATGTGACTCACAGTCAAATCATTTCCCAACGCTCAGCACAGTGCCTTAATGACGTGTATATAAACTGTCTCTGCTGCAGCAGCCTAATAAAGACATGCAGAGACACAGGCACAGGGTGGAAGGATGGTGAGGACACATGAGGCAACCACCGCAGGACTCACAACTTAATGTTATCAAAACTCCTGTTTTTCTGTCATTCATCAGATTTGATTTTTTGATATTTTACCACATGAGGTGTGTTACTGCTGTGTCCTCTGTCTCCCAGGTAACCCTCAGGAGCTGTCAGGTGTGCTCAGGTATCACCTGGGCGAGGGGCTGTTGGTCAGCGGAGGAGTCAGCTCTCACACCAGAGTCAAACCTCTGCTGGGAGAGAAGCTGGAGCTCAGTGTGGTCAGTCCTCTCACCTCACCCATTGTTCCATAACTTTATTTAAACTCTGACCAGTTGAGAGTTTTGACGGCTGTCCTCTCTGTGTTCCAGCGTAACTCCACCTTGTACGTCAACAAGATACCGGTGGCCGACGCTGACCTGATGGCAACTAATGGAGTCGTCCATGCCATCAATACCGTCATCAAACCTCTGTGTGAGTCGAACACCCCAAAAACAGCTAGAAACAAGAGGACAGACCCACCTGTTGGAGACGCTTTAATGATGGAGAATCATCATGTATGTGAAGTCCGGTCCAGGACTGTCAGGGTTCAGTGATGCTGTTTGTGTCTCTGCAGCTCCGAAGGTGGACAGAGAACAGGCCGACGGACCTGCAGTGCCGCTCAGATCAGCTGTTGCCTCCAGGGTGAGAACACACACTGATGACCATGCACTGATCAACCACACCCTTGGCACGCAGGTGGTCAAGTGGTTAGAGCGCATGCCATATATGCAGCCGACCCTCGTTCAAATCCCGGCGGGAGATCCTTTGCCGCATGTCACATCCCCCTCTCTCTCCTGTGTTTCTGATCTGTCCACCACTTAATAAATAATAGCCTGTTAGAAAAGCTAATACAGATGTTAGCCTGTTTAAGAAGCTAATACAGTTTCATGTTGTCTGTTCAGAGAGAAGTTTTATCTACTTGTGCTCATGCTCACGACAACAGTGGATGTAAACATTGATAGCTAGTCCTTTGTCCATGAGTAGATGCAGCCTGTGTGGTGATGCAGAAACAAAATAGTTTCCATATTTTGCACAAAGGCTGAATGCTCATGTCTCATAAGGAAAATAACAGAAAATAATTGTATTGCATTTCTGAGGGGTTCTGATGGATGTCTGTTTCTTCCCTTCTGTCCCTTCTTTCTGTCACACAGGCAGACTCCAAGAGCTTTAGGAACGGTGAGTTTCTGATCAAGAGGCATGAAGAATCAAACCTGATATGACTCTGACCTTCCTGATGATTTGTATGTATTGTGTGTGTTTTTTCAGATGATCTCTTCCAGAAGGTGGTCACGAGTCGCTCCAGCAGGACGATGAACAAGAGTCAGTAGAGGTGCAGTCCAGACCAGACCAGAACAGACAAGATGAAACCGGAAAAGTTCCCCTGAGATCCTCCACCACTGCCGCTTGTTCTGTTTCTATACTCATCTATAAAAACCTGAGCACACTTCAGCTCTCAGTCGAGCATGATCCAACAAAGAAAGCCAAAATCTTCTCTGCGGGTTGTTGAAAGCATTCTGGGAAATGCTGGAAATCACTAAGTGAAGGAGACAAGTCTGATCAGATCAATAAGTGTTCGTCAGACAGTGTGAGAGGAGCTGAGGGGGATTTTTCTTCTTATTCAGTCTGTGGAGAGAAGAAAAAGAAATATTATGTGTTCATGTTTAAATTTTTTTCTGTGTACTGTAAAAAAAGCAACAACAACAACTAGTTTTGACCAAAAGTCACTTTTTTAAAGTTTGAATGTTCACATGTGTGAAACTTTTGTAAAGTTTATGTTGTGTACTCTCTGTGTTGTTATTGTCCTGTAGCATGTGGGCAGGCCTGAGCTCAAACAAACAAACAAACAGACAAACAAACAAACAAACAAACAAACAAACAAAGTGACCTGATGGACTCTGGAGGTTTTTTTTAGGATTTTTTTCTTTGTGCTTTTGTAAAATAAAGCTGAAAAATGAGTTCTGAAAAGTGTTGAGTAACTGAAGCTCAGTGTGTGTGTTTGCGTGTGTGTGTTCCTAAATAAAAGCCAGTTCAGATGCCTCTGGCTTCAGGCAGGGTTCACGGCTCTCTCAGCTGGTTTGTAAAAGGCTGCAGAGTGTTGATGTGTCACAGCCGTAACACTGTCTTAAATCTTCCATAGTCTATGCGCGTTTCCTCGCCGCCGCTGAAGGAGGAACAGAGTTATGAAATATTAATGTGGTCCAGGTGAAGTCAACAGCAGCTGGGTCCAACAGAAACAGGGTCTTTTTACAGGGTGTAATGTGAAGCAGTGAACGCCTCCTTCAGCCCTCTGGAAGGAAAAAGAACGCTTGCTCGCACACACACACACACACACACACACACACACACACACACACACACACACACACACACTGTTCTCTAACTGAACACAGAACTTGAAGCTTCAGTTTCTACTTTGAACTTTCTCAATCACAAAGTCCAGAAAACAGGAGAAGTAAAATAAGAAGAAAAACAAGAAGAAGAAAAAGAGGAAGATGGAGAAGAAGTATATTAACAATAATCCAAGTACTTTTGAATACAGGACTTTTCCTTGTAATCAAGTATTTCTACTTTAGTGTTTAATTTAAAGGATCTGATGAATCTGACCTGAAACCAGTTTGAACCTGAAGCACAGTCTGGACTCTGGTGGTAACTTCATCTCAGGTCAACATGTTCTCTTCTCTTTATTAAATCAACTGGCTTTTATTTTATCTCAGCGGTCCGACTCTTTGATTTCCTGTAAGTCACCCGTCTCCCTCAAACCTTTCTGGGGTCCGATGTTGGTTTTATTCTCCTGCAGCAGTTCCACACTTTCAAATAATGTTAAACAGGTTTTAGCTGCAGGTCTGCAGCTTGTGTTCATCTTCAAGTGTTTGTGTAGAGACGAGTGACAGCTGCTGACGACCATGAGCCGAACCCACAGCAGAGGAGGAAACAGAGGAGATCAGTAAAATACTCATGATCAGTGAATCACTAACTTGTCAGAGACCCACTGAAGAGATTTTCCCTCTGTTACATTAAAATAAACACGATGTTGATAAAATACTTAAGTAAAGTACAAATATTTAATAATACTGAAACATGGTATTTTAATAAATGTACTCCATTAAAGGTAAAAGTCCTGCGTCAGTGTTTGAGCTACAGTTGATTTAGTCCAGAGGTTCCCCTCGTCAGAGTCACCTGGAGAACCTGAGGGTGGCCAGATTGATTTAAAACCCAGGTTAAGCGCAATATGATTTAATATACATGACACAGTGCAACACATCCTTCAGCTCAGTTACTCACACGTGTTACATTCAAATAAACCACATATGAAGTATAAATGTTAACAACTGCATGAGAACAATGAGCCAGAGAAGCTTATGTTCAGTCCAATGAAGTCAGCGCGCCCCCTGCTGCTCAGATACACATGTCACGGTGATGACGTCATCAGCGGCTGGGGTTAAACCTCAGTTTAATGTTTGTGATCAGAGCTAGTCCAATTCAGAATCAGTATAACGACACAGTTCAAAACTGCCAAAAGCGTTTTTGTTTTTTGTTTTTTTTCATTCAGAGAATAATTCTGATTTGGTTAAATTGTCCAAAACATATTTCTACCACATGACACAAACTGTGGGGCGGCTGTAGCTCAGCGGGCAGAGCAGGTCGACTAGTGATCGGAAGGTCACCGGTTCAAATCCCAGCTCCAGGCAGGGCTGAGCTGCATGTCGAAGTGTCCTTGAGCAAGATACTGAGCCCCACATTGCTCACTAGTGAGAGCCCTGTGATGAGCTGGCGACTTATCCAGGAAGTAGCCTGCCCTAGCCCTGAGACAAGACTGGGATTGGCTCCAGCAGCAACACCCCGCAACCCCCATGGAAAGGGATAAGCGGTTCGGACAATGACATGACATGACATGACACAAACTGTAGCTCCACGTTCAGTCATGTGCACACATGTTGTTGTTCCTCCCACCCCGCAGAGGGTGCTGCAGGTGCAGCCTCCGATTTCCCGCGTGCCACACGTATTTCTGTCCGTCGAACAACAATAGCAGCAACAACACGTGTGAACGGAGCTGCCGAGGGGTTGCGATGTTTTCTGCTTTAAAAGATAAAGTCGGGGAGGTTTTGTTACCGGGAGATGAATTCTCCTCTGAGGCCAACGACACAATCTCTCTGACGGATCACGTCAAACCGGAGAAGGTGGTGTGTGGTCCGGGTCTGAGGCGGAGCGGGGACCGGCTGCTGGTGTGTAAAAGCGGCTTCCTCCGACACAAACAGCCAAACATGTTCTGGATCGATTCACAGCAGAGGAGGGTGAGACTTTAACATGCTGTTCACACTGATACGAACGAGCTGTTTACTGTGAGTCTGCGTCCAGCAGCAGCTTCTTATGAAGGGCAGGATCCCATTTAGAAAAGTCGCAATTTAAGAGTTTTTTTCGTCAGCGGACTTCAAACGTCTCATACGACTGAATTAAATCATTAAGCACCGGCTGTGAGTACGGCTTTAAGATAATGTTGTCAGACCGTGCGCTGTGCTCTCAGATTTCACCTAAAGGAATCAGGTCCGCTGACATGTCGACCCCCGGCCACTGAATGCCGCCGTGCATTGCTGCAGCAAGCAGCCGGACTCTGTTCTGAAAAGCTCAGATTATTTAGTAACACAGTACCGCTCAGTGAACCAGTTAAACACCCAATATTACTCACAAGACTAAGCCTGTTCATGAGAACTTTATCAGCCAAATTTAAAAAGGGTATATTTTTAAGCGGAGATCAGCATATCCAGGTATAAGACTAAGCCAATCTAACAGTGAATATCTTTATGAAGGGAGGACATTTCCTCAAAGGAGGACAGGTGTTGGAACAGTGCATGATGGGAGCTGAGTCTGTCTCTGTGTCCTCAGTATGTCCCCACTAAAGGAGAGACCATCATTGGCATCGTGACAGTCAAATCAGGAGATGTCTTCAAGGTGGACTTTGGAGGAAGTGAGCAGGCATCTCTGTCCTACTTGGCATTTGAGGGAGCGACCAAGAGGAATCGGCCCAATGTCAAGGTGAGACCCTGAGCACACACATGTCCAGGTGAGACCCAGACAGGTCCAGGTGATACCATGAGGACACAGATGTCCAGGTGTGTGACTCCTCCCTTCCCTTGTGTGCAGGTGGGAGACCTGGTGTTTGCTCAGTTTGTCATAGCCAATAAGGACATGGAGCCAGAGCTGGTGTGTGTGGACAGTTCAGGACGAGCCAATGGGATGGGAGTATTTGGAGGAGACGGCCTGCTCTTTAGTGTCTCTCTGGGATTGGTCCGCAGGTACGAGCTCCCTCAGGTGTTTGTGTGTCAGTGAATGGGTGTGAGTGTCCCTGTCCTCACACCTTGTGTCCCCTGTCCAGACTGCTGTCCCCCCACAGTGACGTCCTATTGGACCTGCAGCAGCTGTTCCCCTGTGAGCTGGTGGTGGGGATGAATGGTCGTCTGTGGGTCAAGTCCTCCAGCATCCAGCAGACACTCATCATTGCAAACCTGCTGCAGAGCTGCGACACCATGACTGCCCTGCAGAGACGCCAACTGTTCAGGAGGGTGGCACAGGGGGCACTGTAGACTGCCTCAGGCCACCAAGTACACCTGCTGGTCCACATGAGGCATTTCTCAGGAGCGCTGCGTCAGGGTTTTTGGTGCAGAACTGATAGTTTTGTTGTAGTTTAAAGGAACATTGCACAGTTTTTTCCATCTCAGCTGAAACATCAGAGTTGTGTTTCAGAAGGCTTGTCTGTGACGTCGGCAGCTGAGACAGCAGCTGCAGTCTTAACATGGATCAGACAGATACAGAGCTACAGAGTTCTGACCTGGAGAGGTGTTCTGGAACCTTCTGAAGACACCTAATGTGTTTATGAAACTAAAGTATGAAAAAACACTTTATTGTTCCAGTCGTCTATCTGACTTATGTCCTTGGCTGCTTGTCATGAAAAAGACAAAAATCCAGAAAATGTCCGCAGAAGCTTCCAGCTCATTTTATGGTTTTAATAAAATTCTGAGTAGAACCAGTAGAACCCGATTCCAGTTTGAACTCAGTACCCTGCTGGATTTTCTCCAACATGAAAAAGGGTTATTATTATTTTTGTAATTTTTTTGTTTTAAGAGATTTAAAATGATCAACAGCACGTGAAGAAATGAGACGGTGTTGACTTCAGAGATATGTCATGAAGTTAGCATGCTAACCATCTAGCCTCTGCTCGTCCTGGGTCATGAGACCTCTGAGCTTCCAGTCCAGACCTCTTACTGCATTTAGATGCCCAAAATCCCTCATGATCAGGTTCTCAACAACAGAAAAATACTTTGTACATTATTGAATAATCTAATTACTTTCATGATGAATCATTTAGTCTTTGAATTGTAAAATAATTAGTCCAAATCCAAAAGACTTTTCATTAACTGTCAGAAATTACAAAGTCAGCAGATTTCAAAATTTAAGAAGCTTAAGTGCTTTTAAGTGCTCGGCAATTATCTTTCAATGTGGCCGTTTATGTTTTGTCTTCTGAATATTTAAATTTTTAAAATAGTTTTCAGACATTATGTCAACCAGTTGATTAAAAGATCATTAATTAATGAACATGCTGATTATTCTGTGATATAACAGTGTAAATAACTGAAGTCAAACAAACAGACGTTTTCTCCATAAACATTTATCTTCAAATAGATTAAGAAAAAATAGATATTTTTTTTACAACTTTTTTCTTTATATGACTTTTTATACAGTACTTTATGTGCATTTAGAAAAAAACAACAGACAAACATCAGTTAATGAGGCAGCAGAGTGCCGAGTGCTCACAAAGGATTCTGGGAGAAGACGAAGAAATACAGAGAGAATTAATCCAAAACAACTGGATCAGACAGGACCGGGTCTAAACTAAAGCAAAATGTGAACGCAAAGTTTGTTATGGGGTTTTTATAAAAGTGCAAAAAAAGCTCAGACTGTGAATGGAGACATCAGAGCTGACTGTAACAGAAACCAGTTTGTTCTTGAAGTGAACACAAACACTCTCAGCTGATTTACATTCAGAGAGTTACTACACACACTCAGTCAGACAGACAGACAGATGGGTGGAGGATGGCAGTAACTAACAGTAACTTTACTCTGAACTTGAACACATGCGAGCGCAGAACTTTGGCAACATGGCAGGCTGAAGGTCGAGTGGCAACTGTAAAATACGGCAGACATCTTGCTAGTGATGTCACAGTGCGGACAAGGGTGTGGGTGGAACCTGGTGGGGTCACATGGTGTGTTTCTGGATACCTGGGATGAACTCCTTAGCGTTGGGGTTCAGACTGCTGTTTATCTGGAGGAGAACAGAACGATGACATCCGCAAGTCAGTTTACAACAGAACCATCAGATTTCAAAGATTTCCAGGTGACAACAAATTGTGACCTCACCACGAGCTCGAAGTCTGCGTCATCGTGAACGTCAGTGTCGAGAACGAGCAGGCTGATCTGGTCCGGCAGCTGAGCGGCGGTCTGAGCCGGGAGGTCTCTGGATGGGATGAACCACTCCCACTGCTCCTCCTCCTCCATCAGCTCCTGGATACAGCGCTCGATGAACTCCTCCTCCCACAGCTCCTCCTCCACCTACACACACACACAGAGCTCATCATGGAGGTGGTGTATCTGGGTCACATGACAAGAGGACATGTCTATGCATCTTCTGCAGCAAATGGATTAAAAGGAGCAGACCACTGTTTCTGTTTCTACACCATCAGGCACAACGTCTTTTCTGTCCCGCATATTTGGTTTTCTGGGTTTCAATCACAGAAAACTGGATGTTTTGGGTCCTTAAATGTTGGTTGGACAAACTGAGACTTGAAGACTTGAAGTCACTTCAGACTTTAAAGCTAGGGTCTGTAATGTTGTTCAGAAACACATTTTGTTATACTGGATGAAATGGTCCTTCTATCCTGAGAATGGTCAATAAAATATGTATTCAGAAAAAGGAACGAAAATAATCAGACTGCTGTGGCAGCTGCATGACTGAGAAAAAGCTGACCAATCCGTGCTATTCGACCCGAATAGAAAAAAAATCAGAAGCCTTCATGTCTTGTTCTGCCTGCGCCCCCCTCTGTCCCTCCCTCCTCCATGCATGCACATGTCACGTTTCACTGATGCCAGAAATATTCAGCTCACTCCTCTGCAGACTACCCTAACCCTATGGAGTTGCAGGAGAAGAGGTTCATTTGGTTACAATGGCAGAGAAAATGCAGCCAGCGTTACTTGTAACAGCTCACCCCGCTAAAAAGGCAAGGAAAAGAAAGCCCGAGGCGGAAAAGGCTCCGACAAAATAGGCTCTGGATAATGAAAGAAGTCTAACCCGAGTCAACATTGGTGCGGTGTTTGAGCGGTGGAGACAAACTGTACAACACTTGATGCCAAGTCTGAAATGATGTTAAGTGATTAATGTCAGTGTTCATGCTGGACAGCTGTAACTAATGATTATCTACTCAACTGACTATGATTTTCATCCTTTTGTCAAAACTGTTCATAACAATTTAGAGACTTAATACCAAAAAAGATAGAAAAATTAAGTTACAATTATATCGAACAGAGCTGCGGGATTCATCTGATAGCAGGCAACTATTAAATCAATCACAGTGTGTTTTAATAATCAGAATAATGTAAAGTCTACATTCTGAGGTCAGCTTGTTAAATGTTAATATTTTGTGGTTTCCCTATTCTGACAGTAAACTGGGCACTGATTGACATGTTTCTACATTTTGAGGCCAAACAACTAAGTACAATTAATTAACAATGAAAGTAATCATTAGTTGAATCTAAAACTTAAATATTTTTCATGAATTTTAGCACCTACAATTGTTTTTAAATTAACATGTTTTAATGACAAATCATATTTGAGGTCAAGTGATCCACTGACTGAAATCATTGGTGAAATGTCTTTGTGGTGAATGAGACTCAACTCTTTTTATTGTGTTTCTTACCAAAATGTTTTATGAATAAAAGCTAATTAAAGGGTCAACCATCCTGTGACATCTGAACCTCTGTTGTGCACATTTCTGAATATAAATAGTTTTGGGTGATCTTCCTTGGTGACATAACCTGACCTGATTTCCTGCCGGACATATCCGCTGTGTGTCGTTGTTTATGGGGTGTGTTTTCATTAATAATAAGAACCTCAGGTGTGTCACTGGTCACCTGTCTATTGAACTCCTCCTCGTTCTCCATCCACATGTACTCAGCGAACGGGTTCTCCTCGGAGTTGAACTGGTTCATCAGGATGACCTCGTTGCTGATCGTCATGTTGGTGTTGACGTTGCTGAGCCTCGGGTCCTTCATGTCAGTCTCCTTACAGACAGCCTGGATCACCACAGACGGGCCGACGACACTACAACACACAGACAGAAAGAGAGAGAGAGACAAGGTTAACCGTCGAACAGCGGACAGTCGGTGTTTGGGGTAGCTGAGATGGCCGCTGTCTGACAGACAGAAGCAGCCAGCTAGCGACGGTCGCTGACTGCCATTTTACAGTAAACACACCGGAATAAATTCACGACATACATTAATGGAAAAGCGCGAAGACACACATATAACAACGTCTCGTTAATATCAGAAAAGAAAATGTGTGTTTTAATGAGTGAAATACCTGAAAACCTGGTTTGCTCGACGGCAGCGGGGCAGACGGTGAACTCTGTGAAGAACTCTGCTGTAACTGTCATGGCCGTGCTGCCTCTGTTTGTTTACATGGCTAACGTCACGTTGTGCTCGCTCCTGATTGGATAAACCGCCCTGCTGCCTTCACGTGCTCTACGTGGCCTATAAAAAACCCCGAAGAGACAGTCAGAAGTTTTTTTGTTTGTTTATTATTATTATTATTATTATTATTATTATTATTATTATTATTATTTCAAAAAACATAAACAAAACACAAACAAACCCATATTCAATAAACAGGCAATAAACAGCTAACACAACAGACAAATAAAGAAGAAATATATTCATAGATACAAATGGATACATAGATGGGGTATTAACAAATCATATAATTGTTTTTGATCATTTATAATATTCCAAGATTCTTATAGCTTTTCAGTCTTTCATGTTTTTTAATAGCTGCATGTAATATCTGGTTTCTATCTTAAATTAATTTTTTTTTAAATAGTTTTTTTGGATGACCATTTGCATTTATGGATGTAATATTTTCCTTGTAAATTAAAAAGATTCAACAAAAACAGTTTTTTTTTTTTAGTTCAAGCTTAATTCCTGTCAAAGATACAAACATGTTTTCCAGTTCTTTCCAAAACAAAAAAGTATAACAACATTAAAAAAAAAATAAGAATAATAATAATTTCATACAGTACAGTTGACATTAACATCTTTGTATCTGGAGATGGCCTGATTGACAGGAAAAAATGAATGTATGATCTTAAAAGAAACTCCCTGAAGTCCACACTGAGTTCCAATTTATCCCTATAAATTTTGAGTTCCAGAGTAGTTTAGCTGATGTTGAATCTGTTGAATTTATACCATCAAACATTAAATTTGCCATTAAGTGTACATTTAGCTGTCCTCTACTGTCTCCTCGCAATAACATCAACAGTTCTGCAGGTATGACGTCAAATGTTATGGCAAATTCTTTGGAATTGCACATTTTTTTTAGAAAGTCAGCGTAGTTGAACAAATGTCCATTTTCAGAGACAGTAGGAAGTTGCTTTTTAGGACTTTGGTCATGTGACATAACCTAATTAATAATTCATGAGGTGTTTTAGCCATTGTTTCATTGAGAAGCTGACCTGATAGACGTGACCTGTGTTACAGTTAGCTCATTTGTGCCAGAAAAAAAACCCCTCAATTTACATAGATTACGGTTACTAATTTAAAAATAATGAGCCCAGATCATGACTTCTTGCTAAAATGGTTCAATAAAAACATTGATTGAATGTAGCTAAATGCACTGACTTAAATAGTGAACAGCAGCTTCTTTAATTTCCTATATTTTTGGTATATTTCACAAATGGTATCTTACATTTTAGTCCTCATCATATTTGACATTAATGGTTCTGTTTTTTAAATTAATATTTAATAGAATTTTAGTGCATCTCTCCGGTACTGTACTGGTTGAGATGAGACACATCTGTTTTTATTGGATTTTTGTACTTTTTCAGAATCATGATCATAATTCCTATTTGTCCCACAAACAGTAACTTCATCTTTTTTTTTTTTTTACAACTTTAGTTACTAGTTGCCTAGCATAAATGTATTAATTTAATCAGTTATCTGATTTAAGAAATACAAAAGAGACATTCTGAATATTCTGAAAATCAGCCACACCAATAATCAGCCGATCTATGGAGGATAGAGTGAGGAACTACTGTGAGATATAAATATATATGTATAGAACTTATATATTTATATGTATACAACTTATTCTACGTTCCTTCTGGAGGACTTTTCAAGATTCAAGATGCAAGAAAACTTTATTTATCCTGAGGGAAATTGTCGTGCAACAGTAGTAAAACAAAGTGAGAAAGGAATACAAAAGTAATAAATAATAGTAAAGTAATAAATAAACAAGTTACTAAGTACACAGAATGTAAACCAACAGTGAGCAGCAAAAAACTGAAATAAAAAGTACACAATAAGATTGAATAAAGTGACAAGTGGTATAAGGAGATAAAATGGTAAATTTAGCAGCAGCATGAAATAGCAGAAATTTACTAAGTCTAGTGCACACTCAATAAGTGATGGAAGTGAAAGGAAATGATATTGATTCGATTTGGCTCAGGTGACAGTGTCTCCCCTGTCCCTCCCGCGACCAGAGGTGGATGCATTAAACAGTCTGATGGCCTGAGGGAGAAAAGACTTCCTCAGGCGCTCCGTGTTACATCGGGGTGGTATGAGTCTGCTGCTGAAGGTGCTGCTGTGTGAGTTAGCACCTGGTGGAGAGGGTGAATGTTGTTGTCCAGGATACTATGCAGTTTGCACAGCATCCTCCTCTCAGAAACCACCACCAAAGAGTCCAGTTGGACCCCCAGGACGGAGCCAGCCTTCCTGATGATCCTACTGATCTTGTTGGCGTCTGCTGCCCTCAGCCTGCTGCCCCAGCACACAACCCCAAAAAAGATGGCGCTGGCTACCACCGACTGGTAGAACATCCTCAGCATGATGTTGCAGACATTGAGGTACCTGAGTCTCCTCAGGAAATAGAGTCGGCTCTGGCCCTTCCTGTACACAGCCTCTGTGTTCTTGGCCCAGTCCAGTTTGTTATCCAGGTGGACTCCAAGGTATTTGTAATCCTGGACCACCTCAACAGTCACACCGTTGATGGAGACAGGTGTGTGTGTGGCTTTCCTCCTGCGGAACTCCACCACCAGCTCCTTTGTCTTAGTGGTGTTAAGATGCAGATGGTTATTCTCACACCAATCGACGAAGGAGTCCACAACGCCCCCGTACTCTTCCTCCTTCTCCTCATTGATACAGCCAACAATTCTTCTGCAGGTGGCAGGTCTCAGAGCGGAACTGAAAGTCCGAGGTGTACAGGGTGAACAGAAATGGTGAGAAAACAGTTCCCTGTGGTGCCCCGGTGCTGATGACCACAGTGTCAGACACACCGTCCTGCAGTCTGACATTTAAAACTTAATAACATCCACTGCAAAAATGCATAAACAAACAAACAAACAAACAAATAAATAAATACTTTCCCCATTTCGCAGCGTTTTAATTCAGCCAAAGTATTTTTTCAAGCAGGATATTTTTCCTTTGAATTTAAGTGAAACTCTTGCCAAAATGCAACCTAGGGTCTTTGTGTTAATGTACCTGAGTCAATCATTTGTTTAAAAGCATAATTAAGATGAAAGTGCCACTTTTAAGATTGACTGTATTTTCGTTTTTTGGTCAATCATGTTCAATGGAGTACTAGGGGCAAATACTATGTTAGTATCCAATGTTTAATTTTTTTTTAAAAACACTAAGAAGGCTCGACGCACCATGAAATCTTGCTTGTAGTATCACCAGGGTGTCTATACATGAACTTGATTTTGAGAACATTGTTTGTGTACACAGAGTTTGCTAAAAAGAAATGTTAGCAGTTGTGTTTGCCGAGAAGTGTCAATCTTCAAATGCAAGGACAGTAAAGGTTGAACGCTACTGTCTTCCAGCAACGACTATCCATGAGAGATCTCACGTGACTTTCCTGGCTTTAGATTTTAGTATTGTTTCTTATATGAGGCTCCTTTTTCAACTTCAAGGTCATTGTTTTTCACTAATGACAAAACAGCAAATTATCTGTGCGTTTATATGGAACTAAGCTTTAGGAGCGTTCCACCTTAACTGTCCTCCATGTTACGTCACATTCTGAGATTCACGACTGGCAGGACGGTGGCAAGCAGGACAACAACTGCTAACATGAGTTGTTCAAAAACTTTTTTTTAAAAATGTTTATTTAAACAATTACGTTACAGAAACAATGAAAAACTCATACAAAAACAATTATCTTACATTTTAAAGTAAATTCACACCTCCTTCGAAAATCTAAACTGAAAAATTATTAAAAGCAAACATACAATGGATATAAAGATGAGAGAAAGAATGAGAGGAGCATAAAATAAATATGAAAACAATTAAAAGTAAAATCATATAAACAAGTAAATCCATAGCAATTAAATACAAGGGGTTTATGATCGGTTACAGGGATAGCTCAGGTTTTTTGAAGTGGGGTCATCCATCCATTAATCCATTTTCTTCGGCTTATCCGGGGCCGGGTCGCGGGGGCAGCTGCCTGAGCAGGGACACCCAGACTTCCCTCACCCCAGACACTTCCCCTAGATCCTCTGGGAGGATCCCAAGGTGTTCCCAGGCCAAAACTCATTTCGGCTGCTTGTATCCAGGATCTTATTCTTTCAGTCATGACCCAAAGTTCATGACCATAGGTCAGGGTAGGATTGTAGAATGACCGGTAAATCGAGAGCTTCACCTTTCGTCTCAGCTCTCTCTTCACCACGACAATCCGATACAACGACCGCATTACTGCGGCTGCCGCACCCATCCGCCTGTCAATCTCACGCTCTATCCCTTACTCACTCGTTAGCAATACCCCAAGATACTTCAACTCCTTCACTGGAGGCAAGAACCCTCCCCCAACCCAGAGGGAGCAAGCCACCTTTTTCCAATCGATAACCATGGCCTCAGACTTGGAGCTCCTGATCTTCATCCCAGCTGCTTCGCACTCAGCTGCAAACTGCCCCAGAACATGCTGGAGGTCCTGGCTTGACGCAGCCACCAAGACAACATCATCCACAAAAAGCAGAGATGAAATCCAGTGGCTCCCAAACCAGACCCCCTCCGGCCCCTGACTGCACCTAGAAATTCCGTCCATAAAAATAATGAACAGAACCGGTGACAAATGGCAGCCCTGCCGGAGTTCAACATGCACCGGGCGTACAGGGACCGTACAGCCCTTAGCAGACGGCCTCCTCCAGTATTCCATGGCCAGGATGAAAACCCCATTGTTCGTCTTGAATCCAAGGTTCGACTGTCTGCCAAATTCTCCTCTCCAGTACCCTGGAGTAGAAAATCTTTCAGAGATACTATGAGGAACTATATACACAGTCTGACTTAGTGGATGAAGAGAAAATGGTTTGGAAAGTGTTTCTGGATTCATTGGATCTGCCATCGATTGGTAATATCCAAAATGATAGGCTAACGGCTGATATTACAGTGGAAGAGGTAAATGATGCAATAATTGTGTTAAGAAATAATAAATCTCCGGGCAGCGATGGCTACACCATAGAGTGGTAAAAAGTGTTCAAGGATGAGCTCACACCATTACTCTTGGGTTCTTTTAATTGGACACCCCAAAACAACAAAATACCTCCATCCTGGACTAAAGCAATCATTACGGTCATCCATAAACAAGGAAGAGACAAGGAGCACTGTGGGAATTACAGGCCCATTTCGTTGCTAAATGTGGATTATAAAATATACACTAAATTATCTCTAAACGATTGAATACTTTAATAACAGAAATTATCAAGGAAGATCAAACAGGATTTATAAGCAGAAGGCAAGTGCAGGTCAATATCAGAAGAACTCTGCATATTGTGGATGGGTTAGGTGAGGGGAAAAAATACCGGGGTCCACCTAAGTGGCCCGGAAAGTGCACGGTCCATCTACTGCGGACTGACCCGCCTCCCAGTCCCCATTAGCTTTTAGGTTCTTTATTTTTTACTATAGTTAGTTTATAAGTTATTTTGCTTTAGTTAGGTTCGCTTTTGTTATATAAAGTATAAGTTATTTTGCTTTAATTAGTTTCGCCTTTGTTATATCAAGTATAATTTTTGTTGTAGCCTTTGTTATATCAAGTATGTATTTCTTTTTTGTCTTTTTGGTTTTTTTCTATTTTTTTTTGTTGTTGTTGTTTGGCTTATTTTTTAGATTAATCTTTTTGTATTTTTTGTGTCCCTGCAGGTGGCGACGTTTCGACCCTTTTTTGGGTCTTCAGAGACACAAGGTAAGTATTGGTTTTTATGAGGAGATGTTTACCCTTCAAGTTCTAATGCCAAACTGATATTTTTCTTCCCTGTTTCCCTTTTTATACCCAGTTTTTTTTAGCTTAAGTCTTTAGAAATGAATTTGTACATGTCTTATTTAACTTTGAATAAATTGTTTGTAGCCCAACTTATATCCATCAAATTATGTTGTTTTACCCAATTTCCCATTGCCACCAATTTTATACATATATGAATGTAGTAATTTATTAATTTAATTAATTTTAATAGTAATGTTTTTTATGAAATATGTATTAATTACCCTTCTTCCCTTTTCTTCCCTCTCCTTTCCAATTCCCTCATGTTTCAAATCCTCCTTCCCCTTCTCCAATTGTTTTTATATTACCCATTTATTTATTAATTAATTTACTGATTAATCCTTATTCCCTTAAACCCATTTCCTTCCATCCTTCCATCAACTCATCCTATACCTGTCACCCTAGGTCCTCAGTAGGCATACTTTGACTCCTTCTGGCCTCTTCCACTGGCATAAATTTGGGTTGTCCAGGCAGGGTTTGGGGGCTGGGGTTTAGGTTTAAAATAGGCTAGGGGTTAGGATTAATTGCCTCAAATTGGGCTAGGGGGTTGGGATTAGGGCCATGTTTAGGGTTGGTTGAGTGCGGGGAACTGAGCCCGTGCCGAAAATGGACGGGAAGGGTTAGGGATGCGAAAGTTATTCCGCCCCCCGTAGGGAACGGAAGTAGCACTCGCCATCCACCCATCCCTACGGTCCTGGTACGGAGGGCGAGCCGGCCGGCGTCGCCCCCCTCCGTTGGACCAGGATCCAGTCCCCCATAAAGAGGGTTAGGGTAGGGTCGGGGAACTGAGCCCGTGCCGAAAATGGCCGGGAAGGTGCACTGTCCTTCCCCCACCGTGCCTCTCTCACGTGATCCCAGCCGGGATCGCAGGTGCGTCGCCCTCTGCGCCCGCGGTTTACGTTCCTCAATACACCGTCCGTGTTAGAAAAATTATCCTCACGGTGTATATAAATACTCACTAGTTTATTATGTTTTATGTTTATAAGTTCTAGGTAGGTATATTCTAACCTAAGTGTTTTCACACTGTATGTTTTAATGAATTTTCTAGATGTATATTTAATTATAATGAAGATATTTATGAAAAGAAAGAGAAAAGCAAGTGAAAAACAAAGAAAAGCAAAGAAAAAGCCCCAAAAAAATCAAATGTCTTTCAAAAGAAAAACCTCTGCACTTGAGCTGCTAAGAATGGGGTGATAGTGTGCTAACCGGCGACGTTTCGACCACTGTTATGGTCTTCCTCAGGCCTAGCACACTTAAAAGGGGACAAAATATAGCTATGGTTCTTCAGACTGACAGAGCTCCTTCTCTTCTCCAGGTCAGAGTAGGTGTGACTGCCTCTGCTCCTGCGGCCTCCTTTTATCTCCTCCCCCGGACCCTCTACGGAACTAAGCCCTCCCCCTTGCTACGGCTCCTCCGGACTGGCTTCAGACATGTACGGGCATGCACAAACTGAACTCTGTTGTTTTTCACTGTTTTGTTGCTCAAATGTGGTGAAAAAATAAAAATAAAAAGTTTGACTGAACTTAAAAAGTAAAAATGTGAAGGTGAAACTTAACTGAGCTTAAACAAGACAAAAAAACCTAAAAAAATGTCTAAAAAGTGCTTCCCCCAGAGATCCTATGTTGAAGGTCGACAGATATAATCTACTTTTGCAGGTGATCCAGGTAGGTATTTTCTTTTTTTCAGGTGTTCCAGGTAAGTATTGTGTTCTTTCTTTCTTTCCACAGGTGCTGCAGGTAGGTATTTTCTTTCCACAGGTGTTCCAGGTTAGTATAATTAGTTCAGGTAGGTGTTTGATGTGTATTGGTAAGTATGTTTAGTCATTTCAGGTCCAGGTAAGTGTTTTATGTGTGTTTTTTTCTTTTCAGGTAAGTATTGTAATGTGTTTTTGCTTTTCAGGGTCTAATTTTATGTGTAACTGTCCTTTAAATGTAACTATACTATGTGTATTTGTGTTTCAGGTAAGTATTTTAGGTGTAAGTGTCCTTTAATTGTAAATATCCTATGTGTGTCTGTGTGTCAGGTAAGTATGTGGTGTAATTGCCCTTTAGATGTGAATCTATGTGTGTGTTGTTGTTTGTTAATTGCCAATTGTGCCTGAAATGACTAAATAAACTGGGTGTGTCCAATTCTCTGTCTCCTTCTATGAATTAATTATTTATTTATGTATATAATGAACTATCTATTTATTTATTGATGTATTTACTTATTTATTTATTAATCTAACTAAACCTATATGAGCAGCCTTAAGGCTGTATGAATTAATCTATCTTTTTAAGCTAATATTTATATAATGAAGTACATACTGATCTCTGAGGGTTCTATGATATCATTTAATATATATATATATATATATATATATATATATATATATATAATCTATAGGTATTTATAATAATATATTCTTTCTACGGGGGTAAGAGTGGTTGGGGTT